>APFE031335841.1:0-99267 GCA_000404065.3 Pinus taeda
TTTACAACGACCGAGTCATTGAAAACGAGTCGGCCGAGTCATTACCGAGTCGGAGTCGGAGTCGGAGTCATTGCTCGGTCGAGTCGGAGTCGGAGTCGGAGTCTTAAAACATTGGAACTTGCTCCACCATCAATGATCCATGCATTGTCATCATCAAGCGTTCCTGTAAGTGCAGCCAAGAATCCTTCACTCTTGACATTCCTAGAGAGGTTGTAGATAATTCTTCCAATCCAACTTCTTGCAATTCTTATGATATTAAATCCCATCTTCAAGTAACTTGTCATAGAGGGAGTAACCTTTTCTTCCAAGCCAACAAAGTGATCTCCAACCTTCTTCGACCTTAGCTCTAATTCCATGTTGTCAAATCAATGCTAGTAGGATTTAGGGTTTGATTCCTCTTTCTTGATAATCACTTGTGAATTATGTTGGTTTCTTTTACTTCTTCATTAGTTTATCTTTGATCAAGGAATTACCAAATTATATGTGTATGAAGATCACAAGAACAAGAGAGACAAGATGTAGGTGCTCAACTAGGGCAAAATCCCTATAAGGGGAAAACATAGTCACAAACTCTTCCTTCAGCAGATTCAGATCAAGATGAGACACTTCCAAACTTCTTAGACTTAGACAAAGACCTCCAACCACCAAGTCAGCCCTTCCCTACAACAGAAGATCTTGAAAAAATACTCCTAGTGAAAACTTCCCAGCAACAGCTTCAGTCGAGAATTTCGGCCCCCTAGCTGCAGAATCTCGACCCCTAGCTTCAGAATTTCGAACCTAAAGTAGAAATAGATTTTCAGCCCCAGCAACTGCCCAGAAAACTTTGCATGTGTGAGAGAAAGATAGCCCAAAACTTGATAAAGGTCTTCCCAGCAGACTTCGTCCTTCTCCAACTTCTTCGCTCTCTTTTTCTGCTTCTCTTTCTTGTAGATCGAACTTGTTCGGTGACTGAGTGAAATAGGTTGAATTCTCTCTCCTTATATAGTGTTTCTACTAGGTCGAATTGCCCTAATGTAGAGGTCACTTCTTGGGGACGGGGCTGACTTGGTGTGGAGGTGACAAATTACCTTTTTTACTCAAAAATAATTCTTTTTATATGATACAAAAGCCTTAGAAGGGTCTAATAAAAATGAGAATGACTCTAATGACTTAAGACAAAACCCAGAAGCCTTCATTGGAGGCTTTGACCTAGAAAACATTGACCCAAGCATGAAACCCATGCTTTAATAAGTCATTTTCTTTCATAATAAATTTTCTTTTTGACAAGTACAATTATGAGGACTGAAGCTAGTTACATTGTTCAACAGATGCATTAGAGTTGTGGGGAATTTCCATTCCTTGATGGTTTTAATTTTGTGAGGGTCTACCATAACACCCTCAGGAGATTCAATATGACCTTAATATTCCATTTCATGTAGCCCAAAGAAACATTTGGAAGGTTTTGCGTACAATTGTTTCTCCTCCAATAGTTTAAGAAACTTGTCAACATGTTGAACATGACCTTTCCATGAATTTGTAGATTGGTATATCATCAAAAAATACCAACACAAATTTTCCTAAAAGAGTTTGAAGTGGAATTCATCAATCCTTGAAATGTGGAAGATGCATTATTAAGGCCAAAAGGCATGACCAAAAATTCAGAATGACCTTCATGAGTTCTAAATGTTGTTTTTGGAATGTCTTTTGTTTTCATTCTAATTTGATGATATCAGGAATGAAGATCCAAGTTGGTGAAGTAAATTGCTCCATGTAATTCATCGATGACATAAATGGGAAATTTGTCTTTAATAGTGAGTTTATTGAGCTCTCTATAATCTAGACACAAATGCCATGGCCCATGATCCATGTTTCGTGTGTACCAATACTATTGTAGAAGAGAGAACTTCGGCTAGGTTGAATTATACCTGCCTTTAGCATTTTGGCAACCATACGTTCGATTTCACTCTTTTGGGCATAGAGATATCTATAAGGTCTTATGTTTGGCGAAACACTTCCTGGAATCAAGTGAATAGCATGATCATGATCACGAATAGGTGGGATATCTTTGGGAGTTTCAAATACCTTGGAATGATTGTCAAGGACTATTTGAAGGTCTAGAGGAACGGATGATTCCATGTTTGAACATCTAGTGAACATAACTGTGCAATTATTCCTCGTTGATATTTCTTCAAAAGCTTTGTCATGCAATTAGAGTTGATTATCTTCCCTAGTTTCCCTGCGATGCCCTTTAATTCAATTTTCTTTCCTACCCAGAAAAATTTCAAGAAAAGTTCTTGAAAATTAAAAACTATTGTCCCCAAAGATTGTAACCATGGACTCCTAATACAACATTAGCACCACCCATTGGAATGGAGAGCATTGGACCATTCAATACATATTCTCCCATAGTTAGTTGATATTATGGCACTTCCCTGAGCAATTTATAGTTCCTCCATTTGCAATCATCACTTGACACTCTAGTGTTGAATATAGAAAGCAATTCAATTCCTTGGATATCTTACAATGAATAAATTTATGGGTACTACCTGAACCAATCAACACTATTACCATTTTCTTCTTGATATATATGTCTATCTTGAGAGTTTGATGAGTGGTAATTCCCGCCAATGCATTACAAGATATGGTCGGATTCATTTCTTTTTTCTCTAACGTTGGTTTCTGGTGTATATCCTCTTCTTTTGATGTTTCTTGTTCCTCTTTCTTCCTTCTCTTCACAATCGATGTAAAATAATTTCTTCTCAGCACACTTATGACCTTTAGTGTATTTACTATCACAACTGTAAAAAAACCCTTTTGCTCTTTTTTTGTCCAGTTGTTTGGGTGTCAACCTTGGAGTAGCAACAATTCCATCTTTATAATTGTGAGTGGTAGACTTCCTTGTTGCCATAATTTTTCTTTCAACTTTTCTTGCCACTCTAAATGCATTTTCCAATGAATTAGGTTCCCAAAGGCGAACCTCATGTTGGATGTTACCCTTTAAAGTCCCTATGAAGACATCAATCATATGCTCCTCTGGAATATCAATTACCTTGATATTCAATCTTTGGAAGTCCTCAATGTGCTCTGCCATTGAACCCTTTTGTTTGAGATTTATCAATTGACTAAAGAAGATATTTCTCTTTGTATCCTCATAATGTGCTATCAATTCCTCTGTAAACATTGTTCTAGTGACAACTGATTACAAGAACAAAGTCATCGATACCACACAAGTTGATTGGGTTCTAAATATAAAGATGCAATGCATACCTTTTGTGTGTGTGGCACATCATGCAGATCAAAGAAGTGCTCCATCTGTAGTATCCATGTTACAGGAACCTTGTCATCAAACTTCCTCATATCGATCTCTGGAATGTGTTGGTCTTCAGCCCCAACTTAAAGTCTCTAAAATAATGATTCACATTCCTTTTTTATGTATGCTTTTAAGTCTTCCATTTTTGCTTCTAAACCATCAATCTTAGCTTCCACTTCATTGTTGGTTGCTCTTTATGATAGCAAAAATTGTTGCAATTGGTCCCGTAATTTTGATATATCATGTTGCATTTCTTCTTCATGTGTCATATTGGAGATTTCTAAGGGCTTGATGGGCATAAAATTTCTTGTTTAGGAGGCATTTTGGAATCAATTAATGATATCTATGATTCACTATGCCCTTTGAATTACTTCAAACTAATTTTTCAAACACAAGTTATGCAAATTTAATACTACACATCTTTTAAGAGCTTGATTTTGAGCTTGCTAAAAAGGTTGAATTTGAAACGGTTTTATGTCTGTGATTTTGAGTCTCCAAGGTCTAAAATTAAGTCTTATGGTAACCGTCTGAGTCTTCTTTCAAACGACACAAGTCAGACTACGATTAGATTCTTCAAGGCAAAGTTATGCCAAATATACCACAATGACCTGATTATGGACTGGTTCAGTAGAGCGAACTTGTACAGGATGCCACGTGCCCATGTTTCGACCTTCGGCCCTGAAATGATACACGAGAAACTATAGCCTGTGCACTTTGACTCACATTTTACAAAATTCAAATCCGAGGCATGAAGTGAAAGTTATGACGGTTTTCCTCTAAACACTTGTTTTAAACTGAATTTTGGAGCATGCAAAAACCCTAACTTCTTTAGACCAATCTCCAAAAATATAGCGAACCAAGATCTGAAATTTTTAGTTGATGTTAATCAAGATTTTGACTCCACGTAATCGAAATTTCAGCTTCGGAAGCCTCATAGAAGAAAAAAATAAAAAAATAAAATAATAATTATAGCGAAAATTCCTAGATGTCCTATTTGAAGCAACGAAACCCTAGGATCCAGAGCTTTGATATCAAATGTTATGTAAAGATCAGAAAAACAAAAGAAAAGATAGATCAATGACTTTAAAATTAGCCTCTTCAAGGGGGCAACCTCCTCTTACATCACATAAATGAACAATTTTTCGATGATACAAATGACAAAACCTCCTTTGTATATATAGGAGTCTAAAGGGTCACAATATAATTAGGGCCTACATAACAATAATAATGTAAGGGCACAACAATGACAATATCGGGGCTACATGGGGCACTACACTAGTATTATAGGGACCTAACATAAGAAGGAAATGAACTAAGTGAAATGATTTTCTTGTGGGAAGATGGGTCACTATGTTGTTCGTTGTCCCAACAAAAAGGGCAAGAAGAAGAAGGGAGTTGCAGCTTCGGCAAAGGTGGACGAGTTCACTTCTAGATTTGCATAGAGTTTATCTTTGTGGTGAGTCTAGTCACTCATGTCGCATCTTCTGGCATGCGGTTTGTAGGTAGTGGAGCATCTTGCCATATGACTGGAGTGAGAGAGCACTTCACGAGTCTCACAGAGGATGATATTGACTAGTGGGGACAATATCATTTCAAAGGGAGCCATTACCTCCTTTGAAAGTGACGGATATTCTTTATGTTCCAAGGCTAAAGAAGAACTTGATATTAGCCTCCAATATTGAGGACAGGGGGTATGAGGTGATGTTCCGAGGAGGACAGGTATTGATATATCACAAAGGATCTAGTATCGAGTCTACTAGAGTGATTGGAGTCTGCAATAGAAGGCTATACAGGTTTATGTTTCAACCTACTAGAGCCTTGGTGGCATAGATCGGCAACAATGAGTTGTGTAAAATTTGGCACAAGAGGATAACCCACTTGCACCATGGAGCATTCAAGATGTTGAAGGAGATGGTTACAGGTTTACCAGAGTTCATCACTGAGCATCATAATGTGTTCAGGGGGTGTGCTTTGGGAAAGTAGACCAAGACACCTTTCCCAAGCAGTGACAACAGAATTGCAGGTACTCTGATGTTTGTGATCCCATGTGTCATGTATCATTGAGTGGATGTGAGAACTATGTGACCTTCATTGATGACCACTCCAGGAAAACCAGGATTTTCTTTTTGAAGACCAATGATGAGGTCTTCAAGAGGTTCCAAGAGTGTAAGGCTATAGTGGAGAACTAGATAGAGAAGAAGATCAAGGTGTTGAGATCAGATAACGGGGGTGAGTATACCTCTAAGGAGATGAAAGAGTTTTGTAGGAGTTTGGGCATCAAGAGGGAATATATAGTGCCTTATAACCCCCAGCAGAATGGGGTGGAAAAGAGGAAGAACAAGACCATAGTAAGTGCAACTAGAGCTATGTTGCATGATTAGAGATTACCTTTCTTCTTATAGGTCGAGGCATGTAACACTACGGTGTATTTGCAGAACAAGAGTCCATGTAGAGTCTTTGGGAGTAAGACTCCCAAGGAGGCTAATTCTGGGAAGAAGCTTGAGATTGGCCACATCAAGATCTTTGGGTGCCTTACATATTCATACGTCCCTGAGGTGAAGAAGACGAATCTGAAACCCACTACAAAGAAAGTTATCTTTGTCGGTTACAGTGAGACCAATAGGGCCTACCATATATACATTCATGTGTTGAGGTAAGTTGTCGTAAGGCAGGATATGAGATTTGAGGAGCAGAGGGCTTTGAGGAGGTCTTAGCACGTTGATCAGGTAGAGTAGCAAGCTCCTCAGCAAGGGGTCACACCACATGTATAAGGATCTTCAGGTGGTACACCACGGTCAAGAGGATCACCTTCTTCAGGGGCGACAGTTCATAGAGTTCGATATCACCTAGTGCAAGATCTTAGATTCCAGGATCACCACAGCTCACAGTGGGGCCTTCCTCATTAGGAGAAGAGGCTCTAGTTGAGGATTTTCCTATTCTAGTTTACGAAGCTACTGCAAGGAAGAGGAATCCAAGATGGCTTTGTGAGACCCTGAAGGAAGCCCAGGAGGCAATGTGGAAACCCAAGTGGTCAGTGAGGGAAAGCAGACCACCAAAGAGATTGGTCGGCTATGAGGCATGTGTTGTGGAGAAAAAGCCAGTTAGTTATGAAGAGGTCGCTAGTCAGCCTATTTGGTGGGATGCCATGGTGGAGTGTGCCTCCATCATGAAGAATGATGTGTGGGAGGTAGTACCAAGACCTGACAGGAAGACAGTGGTGACTTCCAGGAGGCTCTAAAAGATTATACATGTTGTGGATGGAAACATGGAGAAGTTCAAAGATCGTTCTGTCGTGTGGGGATTCTCAGAGGTAGAGGGAGTTGACTATGAGGAGACCTTTGCACCAATTGCTCGTTATACTTTCATTAGAGCAGTCATATATATTACAGTTAAGATGGGTTAGAGGATTCACCAGATGGATGGGAAGATCGCCTTTCTCAATGGAGCTATACAGGAGGAGGTCTTTGAGGTGCAGCCTTCTATTGCAGACTCCTATATTTCATCATGGTTGGTGACGATCCACTCATTCTGGTTCTGTATGTGGATAAATTGTTTATTACAGGAAAGGACAAACTCATCCAGCACTGCAAGAGAGATCTTGCTTCAAAGTTTGACATAACTGATCTGGAGTTGATGCATTACTTTTTGGGATTGGAGGTTTGGTAGGAGGATGTGCATGTCTTCATTGGCCAGGGCAGGTATGCAAGTGATATCTTGAGGAGATTTTGTATGGAGATTTTGTATGGAGGGTTGCAGGCCTATGGCTACTCCTATGATCACCACCTGGAAGAAGCTGCATGCTTCAGATTCTTAGTTGGTAAACCCCACATTATATCTTCAGTTGATCGATTCCCTGATGTATTTGGTCAACACTAGACAAGATATTTGTTTCGTAGTCAACACATTGAGTCAGATTATGATGGAGCCCAGAAGAGTGCACTGGGTGGCTACAAAACATGTGTTGAGGTACCTACAGGGCATAGTGGACTATGGAACGGACTATGTCAAGGGTGATGGAGTTAGATTGATTGGTTGCATGGACTCGGATTGGGCTGGCAATGCTAGTGATAGGAATCGGGTGATGTTTCTTGTTGGGCTAAGTAGTTGTGTCATGGTTCAGCAAGAAACAGTGGTCAATGGCACTGGGCAGTTCAAAGATAGAGTATATGTCAGCTCGTTCGGCTGGTTGCGAGGCACTTTGGCTTCACAAGATGCTACATGGGTTATTTGTTCAAAGGCTAAGACCAACTACCATATACTATGATAATTATAATTGTATCAAACTCTCTGAGAATCCATTATCTCATGATCAGTCAATGCATATGGCGATCAAGTACCACTAGTTTTTAAACCGGCCTAGCTAACCGGTTACCGGTCTAACCAGCCAGCGGGGCCACCAGTTCGAACCGGCTGAAAAACCCAATTAAGGAGGCGCAGTGGCGAGAATTTGGCCCTAACCGGTCCTAAACCGGTCCTAACAGGTCCTAAACCGGCTGGTTACCTGCCATGCCCATCGAAGACCCATAGTGCGGCTTTTCCAAGATAGTTTAGGGGTTTTAGAGGGGAAATTAAGGGTGCTTTCCCTCCAAAAACACTCTCCAAGCCTTTAAGGAACAAAAACGGTTAAATGATCTTGTTTTCGTGCAATACAACCTTCGACTGAGGAGGAACCAAATGATTAACAAAGTACTTGATCTAGATCCCATTGTGTTGGACGATATTGATCCAACATCAGAATGGGTGGAGGAGACTGATGATCCTATGTTTGAGGCTGATTTTGATATTGACATGGCTTTAGTTGGGGATGAAGCAGATTTTGCGGCAGCATCAGAACCAGGATCAGCAGCGGCATCAAGGAAAGGCAAAGAACCAACGGAAGGCACTAGTCGTGCAACTCAACAAACTCGTGCTTCCATTAGGTCCACTTCTATTGTTATTGGTGGCATTGCTACTGTGGTTGCAAATCAGGCTGCGACATCCTCATACTTTGAACCAAATGATGTCTATGTAGCTCCTGATGATGATCCTGTGGCTAATAGTGGTGATGAACTTGATGATTGATCATGTGTACATTGTAGACTTGTAGTAGGCCAATGGCCTCATAGCTTGCAGCATTGTTTTTCGACTTTATAGGCCATTTAGAGCCTCATTGCTTATGTATTTTGCTATTTTGTCGATGATATGTATTGCACTCGGTGCCATTTCGATATATTCACTTTACATGTATAATAAATGAGCAAACTTCGCATATTTTGTCTCTATTGGCTTGGAATCATGGTTTTAAATCTTAAAAATAGTTTTGTTTCATTAAAAAATAATTATTTAATGTATTTTTCTAAAATCGGTTCATTTGTCCCGGATGCGGGTGTGTAACAAGTTTATCTATACGAGAGCAGCCTGGTGGGTTGGCACGTGGCTTATTACCACCGCCATTTCAACCTCGCATGAAGCCAGCTTTAAATTCTTCAGCAAACAACATCAATGTCGCATTAATGCAGCTCGTTCCCCCTCTCCAGCCTATAATTTCATCTGTTATGGCGCCCCTCCTAAATTTCATTCTTGTTCCTCCCCTGCACTCATGTCGTTCCAGTGTTGTCGCTGCGCCTCGCTCTCAAGCTAGCCCAGGGAATCGTCTTGCTCTGGAACGCTATGCTATTTCACCATTGGGTTTTCATGCTTCCCATAGCCCTTTTTGTAATTTCAACTGTCGTTCCTCCTCAATCCTTCCCAGTGCTCCGCTGCGAGCTCAAGTTAAGCCCCTTTCAGTTCCCCCCTACCTTTACAGTTCGGCTGACTGTTCAACTCTTCTTGTTCATTTCAACAAGCCCAGATTGCGCTCAAGAATGAGCTGCAGGAGAGGATGCTCCCGAGGCCGCGTCACCCACCAGCCCTCCCCCACTACCTCGGACTCCTTGTCTGAAGCCTCCAACTTCTACTCTGATAGCCATCCTGTTACCAGGGGTGGTCGTGGTCGAGGACAAGGGCAGCACAATACAGCAGCGCGCTCACAGAATTCCCAATCTCACACCGCTTGTTTTCGATTCCCCTGTACTTTCCGTAACTCCTCCTTCACAGCTTCAATCACCATTGAGCTTCGAGAGGATTCTTCTGGTTCGGTTGCTGTTACTCCAGGGGTGTCTATGGAGACGAGGGCGGAGGACAAGCATGGCACTTCTCAGATTGACAAGTCACAATACGCAAGGCAAGAACCCTGGTGGCTCTGCAACCCAGGACATGAACATCCAAGCCGGTCCAAGCGTCCCTACTGGCTGCGGTTCTTCAGGGAAAGAGGGCCATCCTTCTGAGGATGATGACCCCTACAAATATGGGTGTCGCATTGTTGAAGAGTCGCCTTCCACCTCTCATGAAGCTTAATCAGGTTTGCGTTTATTGGTTTTGGATTCTCTGTTGTTCGAAGATGCTCAATTCCCTCCTGGTTTATAGTCATTACATGTTTTACAGTTCTCAGGCTCAAACCTTTTGTCCAATGTTAAATTGCCGGTTTCCCCTGCGTGGGTGGCATTTTCATGACACTGTCTTTGGGTCTCAGTTTCGGTTTAAGCTGTTTTTGAGTCAGACTCCAGTTTTGAGAGGGCAACGCTTTACTGTTTACTTATACGAGCCCAATCAACCTGTTTTGGTCTAGATACACCTCTAGTCAGTCTTCAGCTACAGTCTGGGCGTTTTCTATTTCATGGTAGCTCTTCTAGTCTTCTGCTAGTCTTTTGGCCAGTGTTCAAGCGAGGTATTGTGAGCATGCCGCATATCTGGGCTAGAATTCTCGAGGCCACTACCTCTCTGTAATTTTATTTTTTGTATCAATATAGGAGTAGACAAATTCAGAGAAAAAAAACCCGGTTCGTTTAGACCAAACCAGTCCCGTTAGACCAATTCCAGTCAGTAAACCAGTTCATTAGGTGGACCGGTCCGGTCACCGGTTCCGGTTTTAAAAACACTGGTACCACTTCATCAGAGACTGGGTTCAGACAGGAGTTGTGAAGCTTGAGAATATATCCACTGATGAATAGGTAGCAAACATTCTCGCCAAGTCATTGCCAAGGGGCAAGCATGTATATTTCAAAGACATGATGGAAATGGTGAGAAACACCTTCCTCAGTAAGGAGTGTTGAAAATAAGGGTACCAAGGAGGTGTTTCCTAGTGCATTTATCATTTTGGCCTAGGAAGACACTTTAATGACTTTTTGTCTAGGGACATTATGAGTTTTATTAATGTCATAGAGCAAAGTTACCTTTTATGGATAATGTACCATGTACTTTAATTTATTAATGTCACTGATGTTATAAAGTGACTTTATGAGAAAGCCACTTATGTTTTAAAGTGACTTTATGAGAGAAAAAGTGCACATGGTACAAAAACATTAAAATGTGTCTAGGAGGCACATTAATTGAGGGGGTACACATGAGGAAGGGAGTCAAGTAGGCGACCTGATCTCATGGGCTGAGATTTAATCTTATCCCTTGATTTCAAGGGTTAGGGTTCTCCTCACTTTAGATGACAAAAAGGGAAAAAGGAGAAGAAGGCTCATTATTCTCATGAGATTTGAGGAGAGGAGAGCAAGGAGCAAGGAAGATGATAAGCATGCAAGGAAGGAGAAGTAGCATACAGCTAGAAGACAGCTCAAATTTTCAGGCTAGGATTAGTAGGCCTGTATGTGGGAGTTTTCTAGCCAAATCAAAAAGGAAAGTCAACATTGTTGTTGGAGGGAGCTGAGTGAGATACTTAGCTAAAACTCATGGAGGAAAAGGGTGGGTTGATGCCTTCATTTTTCTGGTCTTAACACAGATTTTTGAGCCTGAGTTTTGAGACAATTACAGTGAGAATCTAGTGGTAGAATTAGAGAACTTTGAGGCACAAATTTTAGAGAAATATTTATGCTATTCCTTGCACAAAAATCGAGGCACTGTTATGTGGTAACAATCACAGAAAACAACGGAAATCACAGGCTAAGCTTATGATTGTGTGAGGCACAATTTTCTATGCTAATTTGGCAGTGACTTCAGCAAGGAAGAAAAGGGATAAGTTTGCTTTTATCTCTATTGTATAAATCTTCCTTAAGGGCAATTAAAATCCTCCTTAGAACTGGTTTTCCCCTTGTGGGTTTTCCAGATTCATTAGACCAAATCATTGTGTAAAATTTCTGAGTGTGGTTGCTTGTATTTTCCTATATATTAGCTAAATGGAAGTGTAGAAGTAGTCTTTAATGTTTCAAATGAATTAGCATTAAAGACTTTATATATCTCCTAACTGTTTGGGGTGAGGGCATTAAACATCATGCTAAAAACTTGAAACTAGTAAGGGCTACCAGCATACACTTTTTTCTATATGGAAAGCCCACCTCCTAGTAGAATATTCCAAAAATAAGTTTGGTTGTGAATTGATGGACGATCTCATCCAAGATGACACGTACAAAGTAGAGGATGAGGTCATTTTCTATAAAAACGGGATATGTATGATCCTTGAATCCACCCTCAAGAAGGAGACCTTGAAGGCCATACATAACCGACAACTAGCAGGATACTAAGGGCTCTTTGAAACATGCAGGCAGAAAAAGGAAAGGTTTCCTTGAAAAGGCCTCAATGATGATGTGTTGAGGCACGTAAGAGAGTGCAAGGCTTGTCAGCAGAAAAAGCCCAGGTGTACTCCTGTACAACTACTACATCCTGAGCGAATTCCACTGCTTAAATATGGGAATGCCAAAAAGAGGAGGCAACGCTTCGGATAAATTCTTGTTAAACAGAATGAATTAGGCATTCAAGTAGCTAAAGTACCAGATCATCATATGAATAGAGCATATGAAACAGCGATAAAGGTACCATGACTCGAGAACTTTACATCCCCAAGATATGTTCTAAATGATGCTAGTGACTTTAAGGTGAAATATTATAAGGCGTCAATTGAAACAGTCCACCTTGCCTCTGGTATTTGATGCCCTGAAGATGCTTCTAAGAGTGGATAAAAGCGATAAGGGGGACTTGGCATAGCCCCACAAAATGATATCGCAGTGG
Source organism: Pinus taeda (assembly GCA_000404065.3). Taxonomy (NCBI): domain Eukaryota; kingdom Viridiplantae; phylum Streptophyta; class Pinopsida; order Pinales; family Pinaceae; genus Pinus; species Pinus taeda. The sequence continues at coordinate 12,317 of APFE031335841.1, forward strand.
GATTGTTAGAATTTCCCCAACCCAACACCCAGTGTTTGGTTCCCCGCAATTATTAACTAAACGAATACATGGCTAAGTTACTAACCAAAATACTTAGCGGAAGCAAAACTACTTGATCTGAATCACATACACATAAACAGATTTATGCCCAATCAATAGTTCTTCATTAATAAATTAATCACAGAACTTAATTGGGCTCTTGTCCTGGAATAATGCCCAACTAAGAAAATACAAACTACAAAGTTGATCACTAACCTCACTGCATTATCTTAGACCCAGCCCACACTCACTGAGAAGCCCATCCCAATCTTGTGCTACTATTTTTGTCTTTGACTCAACACTTAGACTCAATTTATAACTTTCATAAGCTAAGATTGATGGCCAAAATTAGCTCATCAAGTTAACTAAAGATAAGTGACTTTACTTTAGTTAACTATCCTATTTTTAGCGTTCTCTACTTAACACAAGTACAAGTCATAAATTTAGCTTGATTTACATGCACATCTCATTCATGTCACATGTAACACATTCGCATGCATGCAACTCACTTGCACACTCTATATGTCGCATGCAAGCTCATAAATAGGCAAATCAGAGTCCTAGTCAAGGCATAAGACTAGAAGTACCTTCCAAGCTACAAAACTCAACACTCCCTAGAAGAACCTCCTACACCTAGATCAGCCTCCAACACCACCACATCATTCGCTATTGTACCTACTCCCTTTGAACTAAAAGACTTCCTTGCTACCTGCTTTGGAATTTGATCTGAAGACCTATTACTTCCAACCATGATCCTAGGAACCTATTCCTTAGCGTCTAACAATGTCATATCATACCAGCCGACAATCTAATACCTGAAGAATCACTCTTCCTTGCCACCTACTCCCTCTCAGTTACTGACACTGTTCTTGTATCCAAGATCCCCTCGGATATACCCACAGGCTATCTTAGCAACATGTATGACTGCCTCTGTCTAATGCCAAGCACTATAGCTGCATCCATGGTCACTCCCTTTGAATATCGAAGCACCTGTCCATCTCGAAACAAAACTCTATATCCAGCATCCTCCAAGGCTGATACTGAGAGCACGTGTACCATCAACCTGCAACAAATAACATCCTTATCACGTCCAGGAAATCCTCCTGACTCTAACTCGAATTTGACACATCCAACCCCCTTTACTACATGCATGGTACTAGTCCCACTAAACACACTAAAATTTGAGCCTGTCCCTGAAATACTACGGAAGACTAACCTCATTCTTGTCATGTGACTGGACACTCTATTGTCCATTAGCCATAACCAATTGTCCTCATATACAACAATACTATTGTTCAAAACACAAGCAACTAGAGAAAATTCCTTCTCAATTTTTTCTGTAAAGTCATCGATCTTAGTCGATGCAGACACAACCACCTGATCCTCCTCCTTCTTCTTCTTCTTGTATGGACACTGGCTCACATAGTGACTAGTCGTGTGACACGCAAAACACTTCACTTTGCTCATGTCCTTCACTGAAGCAAATCCCTCACTTCCCATTTTTTCTTTTCTTTAAAACAAAATTGGCCTCTTTTTTTTTTGTTACGAGAAGTTGTTTTGTTTGTAAGAAAAAAATAAAATAAAAACCACCCGTAAAAATATTCTTCTCGACCTGAACCAAAAAAAAAAACCGCTACCTTAAAAAAAAATCATTCATATAATCCCAGCCAACCTAGCTCCAACAATCTCATATGAACCTGGCACCTGTAATTCTGAGATCGATTCAAATTTCGGGCTCTGATACCATGTTAGAATTTCCCAAGCCCAACACCCAGTATTTAGTTTCCTGCAATTATTTAATGAATAAATACACGGCTAAGTTCCTAACCACAATATTTAGCAAAAGCGAAATTACTCGATATGAATCACATACACATAAATGGATTTGTGCCCAATCAATAATTCTTCATTAATAAATTAATCACAAAACTTACTTGGGCTCCCATCCTGAGATAATGACCCAACTGAGAAAATACAAACTACAAAGTTGATCACCAGTGTCATTGCATTATCTTGGACCCAGCACACACTTACTGAGAAGCCTCTCTCAATCTTGTGTTGTTGTATTTGTCGTTGCCTCAACACTTAGGCTCAATTTATAACTTTCCTAAGCTAAGATCGACAACCAAAATTAACTATCCTATCTTTAGCTTTCTCTGCTAACTCAAGTACAAGTCATAAATTTAGCTTGCTTTACATGCACATCTCATCCATGTCACGTTCAACACATTTGCATGCGTGCAACTCACCTAAACACTCTACATGTCGCATGCAAGCTCCTAAAGAGGCAAATCAAGGTCCTTCTAGTCAAGTCACAAGATTAGAAGTACCTTCCAAGCTACAAAACTCAACATGGATGAGAATAGAAATGATGAATATGAGCATCTTGAAAAGAATTTAAAGCTATCCTTGGATTATTGTGGATTTGGTTTTTTCCTTACCTACAACAAGTGCAACTTTGGGAATCTTATTCATTTGAGTTATTTGAGACACCTGCAAGCCTGAGTTTGCATGCATTTAAAGAAATACCAGAGGAAGGTACTATTGAACAAGATGTTCAAAGTAGGAAGGGAGGACTGTAATGTCCTCTTCTAATTAATTTTCCCAAGGGAGGACAAAGTAGTCGATCCAACCTCGTAGGCTATAGTCATTTGTGAAGGAGGAAACCTATTATTTGATGTTATAGTGATTTGTAAAGGGGGAAATCTTGTTACATTTCTAGCCAATAGATATACCTTTGAAATGTTGCAAAAGCTTTCTATGAAATGCCCTGCACTTTGAAAAAAAAGGGCTTCCTAGATCAATTTTTGGGATGGTTCTTTTGCAACATGTGATTCACATGGAATAGAAGCTCATTCCATAGGCGGTCAAATGATGCTTATCCTTGACCTTGGAGCAATGCATATATATGTCCAAGGCATCTTGCATAGACATCTTCCAAGGTGTCAATGGTTCTCAAAGAAATGGTTGTTGGGTGTCAACTTACATAATCCATTGCTTTGCTCCGTAAAAAAAATTGCATTGGATTACCAAGTGGAACTACTTCGAAAAGGTAGCACACTTTCTATGTAAAGCATAGTTTTAAAAATCAACTAGTCTTTCAACCAGTGACCTATCAAACTGGGATTTGAACTGAAACCAGATCGAACTGGATACAATGAAACAATTTTAAAAAAATACTTAAAATAATTAATTTTTAATTAATTTTCATTTTTCCCCTATCATGGTGATACACCACATGTCAAAAGCGATTAGGCGGCGCCCGCCACCTGCCATTGCAATTGATAGGGGGTGACATGGCCTACCCCTCTGACACAGTGTGCATGTAAGGATTAATCCCGCACGATTATCCAAAATGACTCCTTAATTTGGCTTGGTTTGTAATGTTCACAAGTGGAGAAGTTCAATTATGGTTTTGTGGGAGTACACCCCTGTCGTAGTTGGGCGTAAATTTCCCTTTGGCTTTCTCAAGACCACAAAAAAATTTTGCTTTGTGAAATGACAATTTGTAATGATATTAGATTATTTTCCAGCGAAAGGGGTGCTTGCCTGCAGCGTGTTTAATGTAATGACCCAAGATGGTCCTTTGCAAATCCTGCTCCCAATGTCTAAGGGTGATGGTTGGACGTTTGTAGTTGCAGTTGTACTAGGTGTTCATGCATATGGAGTGTTAAAGGATTTGCAAAGGGGATAGCATGGAGGTTTCGGCATATCTCCATGGACAACATCGGTGACTTAACTCAGCTACCAAGACTCAGCTCCTGTTGACTCTGGTGTGCCAACGTAGCATCTATCAGGTATTAGTTTTCTCCCTATTCTTAGCATTTTTGTGGGTTTTCTTGCAAAGGAATTGTTATCGTCTAGGGCTCCTTTAATTATTTCCATGTCTTTCTTTAAGACGAGACTCCTCATTGATACCTTGTTGTTTATCCATGTGCCAATATATAAGTGTGGTTTTTTCCTCTCTTTGACAATTGGGTTGTGGTTTTATATCTCTTCCCTCCCGCCCCTTGGCCTGGTTTGGATCAGCAATCATCTTCCTATTGTTAAATGGTTGATTGAGATATGGTCAAGGTTGAATTTCGTGGTGAATGTTATTTTATGTTTTGTTGTGGCTTTGTGGGATAATTGGTGCATATTTTGTAGTTTCTTTTCCATCCTTGTTGTCAGGGTATTGGATGTTTGGTTGTCTCTTCAGAGATTTGTCAATATTCACAATTGTTGCTCTTGGTTCCTTCTCTTTTTAGTTGCAATGCCCAAACAAAGGATGTGTTGTCACAGAGGGTCTGGTGGTCGTTGTGGTCATGGCCAACAATGTCGGCTATGCATTCAGTCCCAGGCCTAAGAAGCAGCAGCAAGATATCACTCAATTACTTCTCCTAGCACTTGGGAGGAGATATTCATCAACTACAGACAAATGTTGCAAATGATCATCAAGCATATTCAAACACAGAACTCATAACGAAGGTCTCCCATTAGTCGCCTAACCCTAGTCATACCAAGGGACGAAAGAACCAATACATGCACCCCATCACCTTACATTGGCAATTGAAGACCTTGCTAGGTCAAGTTTTAAAGGAGAAGCATGAAGATAGGAATGATAACATTTCATTCCTGAATGACATCGGAGGATTCAGTGTTGCCACCAGCTGTACTGTTTGCAGAGATTGGATGCTTGCTTGGCACACTTCGAGAGCCATCTCTAATGTGAATCCAAGCCTTCTGCACCAACTAAAACAACTGTTAGGGACCCGATCCTATGACCTAATCTAACTCTTGAGTTTATTTCTTTTTATTATTGTATGTTTTCTACTAGATGGCTTATGTTAGAGTATCATTATGTTCAGTAGCAATTACCTTTTGATGTTACTATGTTTATTTTGGTGTCAACCAATATATTAGGCTTCCAATGTGGCAGATTAAGGCCAAATTTTTTGATACATGGTTACCATGCTTATCTTGACATATTAGTGATGTAATTTGCAATTCACAGTAATACCAAAAAAAAATCAACTTACAAATAAAATGAATATTTTCATTTTTAAGATTCCAAACCATTAGGGACAAAATATGTGAAGTTTGCTCATCTATATACCATGTAAGGGTGAATATATCAAAATGGCGCTCAGTGCAATACATATCAGCAACAAAATATATAATCAATGAGGCTCTAAATGGCTTCCATAGGCTCTAAAACCACTTATCAACATGATCACCAATAAAACTCATCACCATTACTAAAAATAGGAACATCAATAGGAGCCACATGAACATCATCTAGCTCAAAGTCTTCAAACTCCATGAATTCCTCAACGTTATAATATGGTAGAAAAAGATTGATATACCTAACCAATGATTTTGGTTTGAGTGAAGGGTCTGTCTCCTCAACCATATAATATGGTAGAAAAAGCTTAACATCCCTAACCAGTTACAATGGTTTGAGTAAAGGGTACATTTTTGTTAAGGACATGGCAGTGGAGTTCAACAAGCAATACCACCAACATCAAAGGAATTCAACAATCAACATCACCATCCTCAAGGTGCATAAAGAACTTCATGACCTTGGTTCGATTCCAATCCCATACCCTCATACTACTTTCTCCATATGAAATTCAATAAAGTTGGAACCAATGTTGTGAACATTGGCATTGGGATAAAATCGGCAAGGGTCAAGACTAAAAACTCGTAAAAATCAGGAAAATATCGGTAAAAATCGGCAAACAACAGCAAAATCAAGATACCATCCAAATATTGATAAGAAACAGAAAACATCAGCTAGGCCAAAAAATCATGATTTCGAGATAAAATCAGGATGTTATCGAGATGTTCGCAACACTGGTTGGAACTACTCTCAAACACCCTAAAGCAATTAACGGTAACATTAAAAATTTGAGTAAACATTACCGTTATCCTTTTAGCCTTTTGCTTATTACTATTGACTGCAAACATTTCTAGGGTTGAGTTAGGTTTTCTTCTTAGATTTAGGGTTTAGAGGGGGGCAGGTTGGTATTATAGCCACGGGGGTTGTTTTGGGAGGGAAATTGCCCTTGGTTTCCTCTAAAACCAGCTCAAAAACTACCACAGTGGGTCTCAGACTCCCCCAACACCTATGAGATTTGACTTGTCAGTTAGAGTCGAAACCTTCTGGTTAGGACTGATTTGGTACCTGACCAGTGCAACGCAGCCCTCCAATCCAGTCAGTTGACCGGTTCAGTTTATTACCTAACCGTTACAAACGGGCCCTCCAATTCGGTCAGCTGGCTGGTTCAATATTGTGTCTAGTTCAACCAGCTAGTTTAACCAGTTCTGGTTCGAAATGAACCAGTTTTGAAAACTATGATTTAAAGTAACATGTTCATGCAAATAAAAATACGTTATAGTTGTTGAAATTTGTAGTTAAAGAGATCTCATCATCAATAAGAGGGCATTTACATGAGAAGATACCCAAAAAAGACCCTCTTCCATTGAATTTTAGAACCTGTTTCCACATGGATTGTCAATATTGGCAAGGGAAAATGCATTCCTCAACTTCAACAATCAATGATCATAGCAATCTAAAAGTAGGCTCTAATCATATTTATCCGATATCAATGGATCAGGCATAACTGATGATAATAATCCTTATCATATAGTTTGATAGAAAATGCAAGAGAATCTGCACTTTTTGTTATAGAAAGAGTTGTTATGCTTGATAGTGTGAATAATATGAAATATCTATCCTCTTCAATGTAAGTGGCCAGTTTATAAAAGATATTTACTATTATCTGACGCAAATAAAATAAATAAATTATAAAAAGCTTTTTCATGTCATCTGATTCAAAATCTATCATAAAATATTCAGCCATTCTAATTCAGTTTAGAAAAATGACACATACCTGATTTTGAGCATTGACCATTAGCTCAAGCGCACGGGATAGATAATTAAAAAGGGGCCACGATATTGTCCCAGCAAGTTGCAAAGCTTTTTGGTTTAATTTCCATGTCTGCATACAGGGCACAGATTGGTGTCATTGCAGTCAACTATTTTTTTATCAGTAACTTCACTAACAATACAAAATGACAAATCAAAAGAAATAATGTCATGCTACCACAGAACATGAGAAAAAAAATCGCATAGCTCTTTAACCAGTAACCATAATATCTAACAGAAGGATTGCAGCTTTTGGGAAAATAAATATTTATTCAGGTCAAGAGAGTCAAGAAAACCTTTGGGAGAATCAGTATATTAGGCAAAATCAATGTTGCAGCTTCCTTCAAGCAATCAGGATTTTGTGCCAAGAAATTGGACACTGTAAATTCAAGACATAAGTTTGCAACACCATAAGCTTGTTCTTTCAATCCCTTGGAACCTGCAAGGTACAATCGTGCAGCCAGTATAAGTTCCCATATCTGAATGACAAAAAATATCAAAGAACTGATGTGTGCAGGTACAATCACTATACTTACAACCATGAAATAATACCCTTTACTACAATAAAATAATATAAGGATCAAATAAATTAATATTCGGATAAAAAGAAGATGAAAGCAAAAAATATGCAAGAACAGATATTATTGAATAAAAAGGATACGCGATAAAAACATATGCAAGCTTAAAGAAAATAAAACTACAAAGAAAAAGATGAATTTACCATTTGTTATATAAAATAAACATCCAAACACCTACAAAGCTTGCTTGCTATAAGCACCTTGCACACTTCAAATTTTATAATAAACTTTATACTTATCTCAATTAAAAGAATATTAATCAGATTTCAGCTTTGGCAAAACTAAAAATCAGATAGGAGATTGTTCAATTTTCCTATTCCAGATCTGATTTAAATTCCTAGCAATTTATTTTATGCCCGGAAAATATATTTACCCAATAAATTACTTTTCTGAAAAACTCTTGAATAAAAATACACTGATATTTTAACTTAAATAATTTTCAGTGGAAACTTGAGTAGAAAATCAATCATAAACACAGCAATCTTTTTCCCTCTCAATTCCCCTTAACTTTTATTCCTCGGGAAAATTAAGGGCTCCCTTAACAGGGAAATGACCCTCAGAGAATAAACAGAAAATACAGCAAAATGGAACCTGGAATTTTCGGCCCCTTGAAAATTTTCCGCCCCTGGAAACCTAGCTTCTCCAACTTTTATCTCAGCCTCCTTTCTCCTAGCCCTGTACGGCACACTACACACTAGAAGAAACGTTCCCTTCACCTAGGCCATATGGGCCCACTGCACAAGCTTCTAGCTGGAAGTCTCAGCCTCCTCACAAATCTGTCTCCTCTCTCCAAGGACTTGGCCCCTTTGAATACTTTTCACCATTATCTCCCTGCCGAGCACTTTTCTTTCTCTTCAGTCTTGGGTCTCTCACTCTTCTTGAGAAATTTGCTTTCTCAATGAAATCAATGTGTCTTTCACCTCTCCCTTCCGATTCTTTTATAATTTCTCTTTGAGCTATATATCAAACCCTAAATCTTCTAAGTGATGAATGGCTAGAATTAGATCCTAAGCCTCACTTGAGATCAACGGTAAAGATTAAATCTAACTCACTAAAGTAAATTAATTTCCTTTATATTAGAAAACCTTAGCCCAATAGGCAACATTAATTAATAAATTAATCAATATGTTTTTCCTAAGTTAGACATGGAAAAGAGATCATAAAAGTCACTTACTCAACATGAACAAGTAACTAAAGAGGCTTCTATACATCTTTTGCATGCTTGATACTTTGCCTATGCAGAAACACCTGTCTAAGCTATCATCATCAACATTCCCTTCTAGCAAAGAAGGTATTCTACAGCACCCCTATCTTATCTCTATAGAAGACAAACTACCCCTTCATAGGGGGTTGGTGAGAAAATCTATAACCTCCTCATCTTTAGAGATACATTAAAGCTTCACAACCCCCCTTTGTACCCTATCTCTAATGAAGTGGTGATTGATCTCTATATTCTTAGACCTTTCATGAAACACTGGATTCTCTGAGAGTTTGATGCAACTCCGATTATCGCAGTGCATCACAGTGGGATTCAACTCAAAACCAAATAACCCTATGAGCATCTTGCAAAACCAAATGGCCTCACAACTCGCAAAAACCATTGCCATGTACTTGACCTATTCTGTTCTGAGCACCATTGAACTTTGCTTCCTGCTAAATCATGAAATCATTGTCGATATCAAGCTGAAGCAACACCCTACCACGCTTTTCCTATCTATTGCATTCCCAGTCCATTCTTAGTTTGTATACCCCTACAATTGCTCTCCACCACTCCTAAAATATCTCAACCCATACTCCATTGTACCTTGTAGATACATGAGCACATGCTTCACTACAACCCAATGCACCCTCCTTGGCTCCACCATAAACTGGCTCAAAGTATTCACAACAAAACACATATCTAGCGTCGTGTTGACTAGATACATCAAAGAACAGATCAATTGCCCATACAATGTGGGATCCACCAACTCATACTCAGAAGCATTCAGCTTCTTCAAGTTGGAAATCATGGGTGTAGACATTGGCCTACAACCCCCCATCCTGATTCCTGAATATCCTCAAGATATCAATTGTATACTCCCCTCATCCTAGGAAAATCGCACCCGTCCACTGCCACAACTCCAACCCCAAAATGTAGTGCATCATGACAATGCCCTTCATCTCGAACTATATACAATGATCTCGCTTGCACATCTCTATGAGCTTTTCTAACCCTGTGAGAAATAGATCATTAGCATACAACACCAAGATGATTGGATCATCTCCAAAAAGTGTGTAATACAAGTTGGGATCCACCTCACTCTTAGTGAAGCCAATAGCTAGCAGATACCATCAATCCTCGAGTACCATTCTCTCAATGCCTCCTGAGTCTGTAGGGTTCCTTCTTTAGCCTACATACATGAGAATCTCTCCCATGCACCTCAAAACCCTGTGACTGTTCAACGTACACCTCCTTCTCAATTACCCCATCCAAAAAAAGTTTTCTTCACATCCATCTGATGTATCCTCCACCTCATCTATGAAGCAATCGATATAATAGCCCTGATAGAAGTATACATTGCAATTAGAGTAAATGTCTCCCATTGTCCACTCCCTCCTTCGAGGAGAATCCACTCACCACAAACCTAGCCTTATGCTTTTCAATACTTCCATCTATAGCATGCTTGATCTTAAAGATCCATCTCAAACTAACCATTGATTTCTCCTCTAGCGTCGACACAACCCTAATCTCCAAAGTGATTGACAATTGGGATTAGATCTCAACATCACTTAAGATCAATGATTGAGATTCATATAATTCACTAATGCAAATAACCTTTGCATTTCACTAGATTAACTCGCTTTATGTTATAAAAGACAATTACTTTACTACTTAAAGTAATTGCTAAGGTTAAGGGTCTATTAGGCAACTTTTGCGCACCTAGACACTCAGGCTTGTGTAGAAGTAACTATCTAAGCTACAAACATCAACACTCCCTCTTAGCGACAAAGGTACTTCCTGAAGAGACACCTAGAACTACATGTCCCTCTAGTACTGGCATAATTTCCCATGCATAATCCTTCACCATGACTTTCCTCCAAACCTCCTAGTCGGCTACCTCTTCAAGGACTCTACTTGTCAATGTCATATGGTTCATAAAATTATTCAGGTGCCTACTCTTTTTGAATGTGCTCCTAGGATCCTCCACATGCTCCTGAACATTCATTAATGTCTGCTCAAACCACTTGGGTCTCCTGACGAATGTTGCACGAAACGCCCCCCGAGGATCTAAATCAGGAACCGCGTCCTATATCGATCTGTGGGGGATCCGCCATTGGGTACACCATTCAGAAACCTGGAAACGCAGATCGGGTCGGCAAAGACGGTTCCTGGATATTCGGAACCGTGCCAACCTAACCATAGTTCTGGATTTCCAAAACGCAAATTTGACGATGGACCCGCAGTGAATCAGGCACGGATCTATAAGGATCTCCAGCAAATCTGAAGGGAGACGGGCGGTTCCACAGAGTTCTAAATGTTGAGAAATCTTAAGGCTTGATATATTAATGATTTCTCTTTCTTAGATAATTACTTGTGAAGTATTTTTATCCTATCTTTATTCAAACAAGAATTTTCATATACGTATGTGTGTTAACTTCATCAACCAACTATCATGCATAATAAACAAAAGAACAGTAACACAAGATATAGGCAGCAGCCAGGCAAAAACCTCTCCAAATCTGAGAGGAAAACCCACGGTAATTCTTCTTATAGAATCTTCTCTTGACAAAATTTCCAAGATCAATACAAAGACTCTTTGACCAAGTTGACTCCAAGATCAAGGCTAGAATCTTCTCTTACTAATGTCCTCTGATTTGCTACAACATGGATCAAATATGGAACTTGTGGATCAACTTCCTTCTCCCTTCCTCCTTTCTTCAACCCCCACTTGCCCAGTTGTTATCATTAACGCTAAACTTGAAACAAGGTGATTTGCTTCATAGATATGGACTAATCAATAACCCTTACAACGGATCTAAAGATGTCTCTGTCTTTCCACGTGTGAGTGAGATGCTTCGTCTAGTAACCTCCTCCTTGCTTCGCTATGCTAGGAGTTTCCTTCTACGCCCACAATCAAATCCTTTTGGCCTCAAATCAAGTCTAATCATGAAAATAACATGGCACTGTAACACAGCCCCAATGATTACCTGTACCTTCGCACGCGTGGGAGGTTTAGAGCTCTTCTAGCCCTCCTAAACCTTCGCTCCACTAGTCAATCTTATTCTCACAAATCTTCCTTTAGAATAGACCAAAGACTGAATATTTTCCTTGACAATGAGGGCAGATAGAATGATACCCAAGCTTCGCACGTGTGGAAGAGCTTCTTGCAGTTATGGATGATAGAACAGACTTCTCAGCGGCTCCTTGATCTTCTTCTTTACCTCGCACCCTTGGACAGACTTCTTCGCATGGATTGAGACCGAATTGATCTTGTGATTGTGTCCTAATGAGGAGAGACCCATATTTATAGTCTCCTTAACGTTGCTCATTAGTCCGACATATCTTGAGTTTAGGCAGACTTAAATAATGATATCTAGCCCACATGAATGGATATATATAAATATATTTAGGCCGAAAATATATTGCTTCTTTTATCTTCGCTGGGAGGAGACTTTTACTTAGCTATTTGTTCTTGAACTTGGAGCGAGTCTTTCCACATGATTCTGCCCTTGATCTTCGAGTCATACATTATACATTTTTCAAGTGTAAATATTTACATCAGCGACACAAACCTATCACCTAGCCTAGAGCTCATGATGAGAGCTACTAAGACAAATACACTTTGAGCATGAAACCCATGACTCAAATTCACAAAATATTTGCTAGATACAAATTACATCATTTACATTGGCATGTGTCATTATGAGGACCAAACATAGTTACACTTTCTTCAACAATCCCTCTTAACTAGGGAGGTATTCATACATACATGATCATTGGACAATTTTTCAAGTTCATAAAAGAATTCTCATATGAAGATCGGATTTGCAATCCATCTGTTATAGCATCATTTCAACCAACATTGTTTTCACATAGCAAGGCCTTGACTAATAGCTCCATCTCTCATTTAGATCAGAGCACAATGTTGGCAAGACCAGTGACTGATAGACACACATCATCATTGTCTCTCGTAGGGTCATACCCACCTGGGTGTTCTCCGAGTATGCCCTACTAGGACTATTCTCAACTTGGGTTCCCAGCCCTCAAGAATATCGGTCCTCTTACCCACTTTTATCTTGGATGCTCTACCACATCCTCGAAGAGTGTCGGATGCCAGATGATTACACAATCCTTCATTCTTTCTTCCAAACTAAAGACAAGAATGTTGTGTCTAACTCTCCCTCTCAACCAGGGATGAGTTCCAAGTTTCTCTTTATTCAGAAACTTACTCATGTTCCTTTACTCATAGGAACCTTCCAGAGCTCCCTCTTAAACAGGGACTCTGTCATCAGTACTTTACAGGGTCTTCTAGTTCACTGATGATCCAACATCTTGATGTCATCAATTTCTTCATATGTAGGGTTCAACCATCCGTCACTTTCCTTCATCATGTCATTCCTTCTTTCCTACAAAGTATCCTCCTTGGATTTGCATATGGGGCTTTCTTCATCGGGCCATCTAGTTCCACCTTTCTTTCAGTGGTGATTTCTCTAGATCACGAGGCACATATTTGTGACATCCTTCACAACTCTTCTTACCACGGCCCTGCACACATACCCAGACTTATCCAAAAAGTCAGAAACCAAAAACAAATCACATATTACCTTTTTGGTGATGGCCTTTTTCCAGTGACATCTCCTTGTAGGTATCAACACCCTACATACATGTTGACACATCTCCCAAAGATATCTGTTGTCAAGGGTCTTCATCTTCTCATACTTCTATCATAGTCTCCATATCCTTGTCAAATCATCTTGGTTTTCTGGATGTTGACTACCTTCAACATGGTTGCTTATTTCACGATCTCTCCCATCCTCACACCCTTTATTCCCAGGGGCTTCCAATCAGAGTTCCTTAACTGTAGTCAACTACCTCATACTCCATATGAGGACATATTATGTTGATTTCATCTTTAAACCTTTTAGAGGAGGAGATCCTTTTGCTCTTGATCATGCTTGATCCAAGCTACCTGCAACCATGTGACGTGATATTATAATATTAAACAAAAGTATACATACCTCATTTGTCTTGAATCATACTATGATTCTTGAAGTGGACTTCTTGGGGGATCTTTGACCTACAACGGAGTTGACTCGATCCTTACAGGTTCTCTTGGTACCATCATTCTAACCTGGATTATTTACAAAGGATATTTCCCTGCAAAAATTCTTCAAAGATTCAGAGAACCAAAGTGTTCTCATCATAGAATTACCTACACATAGCAGTTTCATTTCTACCTAGAATCCTTACATAAAGAAATACAATAAACATTAAGCATAACCTTAAGAGTATTTCCAGAGGATTCAACATATCCTCATCCATCACTTGTTCATCAATTCTTCATCCATGGATGGTATGAAATCCATAGTCAGTTCATTCTTTAAAAGAGTTACTTAGACAATACATAGGACTGTTCATGAATCACAACATGCTATGCTAACTAAGACCTATGAAAGAAAATAGGAGGTGATCTTTTAATCATAGTAAAGATCCTGAGGCTCCTCCTTCTTCGGCCTCTTTTCATTACCTTGAATTTCTTGAGCGACATGAGTTGCTTCATGTTTCCTCTTGCCATTCTTCTTTCACTTGGGACAATATCTTCGGTAGTGTCCATATTCGTGACATTCAAAGCATTGAATCTTTGACATGTCTTTCTTGGGATGTTCTTGGTGACCAGATCTCTCAAACTTTCTGAACTTCCCTTTTCTCTTGAGCCTGGCAGCAAATGCTTGCTCTTTGGATCCAATTGCAATATCTTCCTTGGCCTTTAATCAGGCTTCTTCCACTTTTCATATTGCCCATAGATCATTGAGTGAGGATGCCTCCTTCTTAGCCCATATGTTGGTTGTAAGGTTTCCCCACTCCTCAGGTAGTGCACTCAACACTGTCGTAGTCATCTCTTGATTAGACATGATTTCTCCTCATTCCTGCAATTGATTTCTTATTTCAGAGACCCTCATGAAATATGAAGCCATACCTTCTTCTTTGTTGATCTTCACCTTGTATAACTCATTCCTTAGAGAGATCCCTTCTCCTGCAGTGCTGACGGAGAATAAATCTATCAATTTGTCATAGATTTCCTTGGTTGTTTCAAGCTTGGCTACATAAGGAATCAGAGAGTCCTTGATAGATTCTACGAGAATATTTTGAGGTCTCACTTCGTTCTTGTTATGCTTAACCAATTCTTGACTATCAGAAGGAGCAGCAATTTTCTTTTGTACATAAGCAATAACTTCTTGTTCTTCAAATTGAGGTCAGTTCTCTTCTTCCAAGCAAGGAAGTTGGCAACTCCAACTAACTTATTACTTACCTTGCAGGAAGACATCCTTTTCAAGATTAGTCTTGCTCAAATGAATAAGATACTTACTTGATGTGATGATTCTTGAAGCTTGACTTTAGATTGCTGCCTTGAATGAACTTGAGGAAGCTTCATTGTCCTTGAATGCTAGGGAACCTGAGATCTGCTTGACTTATCCTTGAGGATCTGTTCTTTAACTGAAGTGAGAGGTAGATCTGCCTGAATGATAGATCTTGGAGTTTCATGATGTGGATCTGAATCTAGCTTTCCCTTCAACTTCAACTACCTTGCCTTTTCTTTAGTGTTCTTTATCAGCCTTTCCTTGATGTGCTACCAAACCTGGCTCCCATACCATGTTGAGAAATCTTAAGGCTTGATATATTAATGATTTCTCTTTCTTAGATAACTGCTTGTGTAGTATTTTTATCGTATCTTTATTCAAACAAGAATTTTCATATATGTATGTGTGTTAACTTCATCAACCAGCTATCATGAATAATAAACAAAAGAACAGTAACACAAAATATAGGCAGCAGCCAGGGCAAAAACCTCTCCAAACTTGAGAGGAAAACCCATGGTAATTCTTCTTATAGAATATTCTCTTGACATAATTTCCAAGATCAATACAAAGACCCTTTGACCAAGTTGACTCCAAGATCAAGGCGAGAATCTTCTCTTACTGATGTCCTCTGATTCGCTGCAACATGGATCAGATCTGGAACTTGTGGATCAAGTTCCTTCTTCCTTCCTCCTTTCTTCAACCTCCACTTGCCCAAAGTAGTACACTTGTCCAGCTGTTGTCATCAATGCTAGACTTGAAACAAGGTGATCTGCTTCATAGTTATGGACTAATCAATAACCCTTACAGCAGATCTGAAGATGTCTCTATCTCTCCACGTGTGAGTGAGTTGCTTGGTCTAGTAACCTTCTCCTTGCTTTGCTATGCTAGGAGTTTCCTTCTAGGCCCACAACCAAATCCTTTTGGCCTCAAATCAACTCTAATCATGAAGATGACATGGGACTGTAACACAGCCCTAATGATGACCTGTACCTTCGCATGAATAATTAATCATTAATGTACAATGGATGCCATATCTATCTTGATTTATGTACAATATTGCATGTTTCCAAATCTTCTACAACCAATTTGGTATTTTGGATGGTTTTTAATATAAATGCAAAAAAATATCAAAAATATGTATATAGTATCCGCTTTTGAGACGCTTCGCTTCCTAGATTTTTGGGAAATGACACTTTCGTGGATCTGCTTCCAAAAAATGTCCCCGCTTCGCCCCCACTTCATGCAACATTGCTCCTGACATAACTGGAAATAGCTATTGACTCCTCCCCACCTAATCGCTGACTCCCTAAATTGGAAGCCTTTGCATGTTGCTCTAACTTCAAAGCTTCCCCCCACTTGTCCTTTGACACTACTAGTGGCAACTCATGAGGCTTCCTACATGCCAAGTTCTCCTCGAACTTAAAATCCCTGCCCATAATGGTCTTCCTCTGCACGGGTATGAAGATCATGTAAGCCTTGGAGGTCTTACCATATCTGGCAGAAATCCCCTTATGTCTTGAAGGTTCTAGCTTCTGCCTCTTCTTCGCAAGAGCGTGGGTGTATACTAGACAACCAAAGATGCACAAGTGCCCTATCTCTGGATTCACCACTGTAAATGTCTCCTCAAGAGCCTTGTCCCCCAATATCCTATGAGGACTCTTGTTCTACACATACATTATTCTGTTACACACCCCTTACCAAAGAATTATAGGTAGCTCTTTGTCCTATAGCATAGCCTCGGCAAAATCAATGATGGATCGATTCATTTTCTCCACAACCCCATTCTACTAAGGGTTGTATAAGATTGTCATCTCCTTCTTGATTCTTGCCTCCTTGCAGGAATCCTTTAAGTCATTAGAGGTTTACTCACCCCCAATGCTTGACCTCAAGATCTTGATCTTCTTGCCTGTCTAGTTTTCCACCTAGGCCTCGAACCTCTATAACTAATTAAAGAGCTCATCCGTGGTCTTCACAAAGAAGATCTAGGTTTTCCTGGAATAATCATCAATGTACATGACATAACGTTGTGCTCCTTTTATTTATGCCCCTGACAACAGTGGACATACATCTAAGTGAATGAGATCCATGATCCCCTTGGACCTACTCACACTGCTTGCAAAAGAAACCTTGCCATTCTTGCTAAGTGCGCACCCTCTGCACATGCCTTGTTACTCAATGTTGAAATCTGGAAGACTAATGACAATCTGCCTTAGAATCATCAATGACATGTAGTGCAAGTGTCCCATCCTCCTATGCCATAGCTCACACAAGTTGCCATTGTCATGTCCTAATGCCCGAACAGGTTTTCCCATCAACCTGTATAAGTTGCTCTCTTTAACCCCGATGGCAATTGCATTTTTTGGGCTAGACTCATCCAGAAGAATGCGCACCTACCCGTTCCTGAACCTAACTATATTATCCTTTGTTCTTGATCACCAAGACAACAAATTCTTCGTCAAACCTAGTACATACTACAAATAGCACATCATTGGCTTCCAATGTCCCTCCTAACTCTAGTTGGAACTTAATGGTTCCAACTCCCTTCACTGCATATTTGGCATCATTACCAAGCTCCACGAATAAATCTGAGTCACTCTTTGTCAAACTCTAAATAGCTCTCATGCCTCTGTCATATGACATGATGCACCACTATTTTAGTACCAAGAACTCCTTCAAATGGTGTTGGTAGATAGACAAGAGACAAATAAGAAGTCATTCTCGAACTTCACGACAAACTTATCAAGTTGAACCTTTATTGATGTTGTTGTCCGCTGCAATTCCCCCTTCTCTAACCATTGTGATTCACAGTACCCACTCTTGTGGAAAATGAAGCACTTGAGCTTGTTCAAGTCCTCCTCCCTTCTTGGCTAAGATGAGAGGTTTCCCCGTCACTGTTACCATTGGAATGCTTCCCTTTGACTCCTTGGCCATACTGACCAAGGCCAAGTTCTCCTCTCCATCTCTCCTAGTGCTATAGCCTTTGAATCTTTCCAAGCCTCTTTTTGGATATAATCATCCCAAAGGTTCTCCCGAGCGCAAATCCCCTTAACAATAAATGGTTGCCATGACATGGGAACACCATTCAATGCCACATTTACGAGCTCTATGTCCTCCACTTTCTCCCCAATGGTTGCAAGTTGATCATGTATCTGGGTGATCCTCATGAAGTGACTGGTGATGTTATCAGACCTTGACATATGGATGGATCCGAACTTGTTCTCATGATCATCTTCCCATTCATGTTGTCACTCTGGAACAGGTCCACTAGACCCTTGAACATCTCATTGGGCAATGTCTTTTCTACCAAGTGCAAGATCAAATAATCCTTTATGGCATCTATGATAATCCTATGGCCTTTGATGTCCTTGTTTGTATGAACGACATTATCTATTAGATTTATCAGTTCTAGAACAACCTTTTCTGCAAACTCCCAAAGGTGATGTTCCTCCAATAGTAAGGCAACCCCTGCCTTCAAGTGTGGAAAGTTAGATGCTCCATCAAACCTATTGTCAAATCTAAAAGACTAGTTGTTGCCAGCTCTAGATCTTATTATTTTGCCTTCTGCTAAGTCCTCCTAGCACCCACAAGAATTACACGTTGCTTTATAGATTCACTAGGATCTCCTTTGGATTTGTGTCTTGGTCCATTGAAACTACCACAAAATTGGTTTTCTACCAAAATTCTTGATTGGCATGTTCTCCCTCTCTCCCTCTAACGGATGACCTATGTAATCCTACTAATTGCACTGGTATGGTCCTTCGTACCCATTGTCACTGTTGCAGACTGTGTTGGCTTGTGAATCATACAACACTGCCCTTTCTGTGCAGTCGTGGAACCTCAAGATACGACAATTTCAATTGTTGATGTTCCCTTGTACAGTCGTTGGATGAACCTAGCCCGTACAACTCTTGTACGAATCTAGCTCCTGTGTGCAACCTTTTGGAGATACATTTTCAAAGTTCAAGCTTTGATACCATGTTAATTTTCTAACCCTAGCAACCTAGCAGATTCCTCGCTGCAAAAAAAAAATTACGCAGATCTATTAAATAAAATCACAACTATGATTTCAACATTACAACAGCATAAGCAAATTAAATACCAATCTCACAATCACATGCACAAACTTACTTTTGCCCTTCAAATCAGTCCTTCATTCATTAAATTCAAAATTTACAAGGGATGCCTTCTTGGAATGATGGCCCACTAATGAAAATACATACGAACCAGGAACTGTTCCAGCTGATCAAACGCTTAATCAGTCCTTCAATGTGTTGGTTGATCTGGATCTCCCTTGCTGCTCCTTACACATTCCTCAGCCCTACACAATTAAATGGATCTCACTCTAATTGTGTCTTGTGCTCAAAATGTCTTTTGTGTTTTCTCCCTTAGCTTAACCTTCCTTGTATATGTTTGAGTTATCGATTGAATCCAAAACCCTAATCTCCACAATGATTAACGGTTGAGATTAGATCTCAACATCACTTAAGATCAATGGTTGAGATTCATATAATTCACTAATGCAAATAACTTTTGCATTTCATTAGATTAACTCACTTTATCTTATAAAAATCAAGTACCTATAATACTTAAACTAACTGCTAAGGTTAAGGGTCTATTAGGCAACTTCCACACACCTAGACACTTAGGCCTACGAAGAAGTACCAGCCCAAGCTACAAACATCAACATTTTCTTTTTTCCCCGTTTGAATTCCACCATGATTTCTTTTTGAAATCTACTTCTATAATGGTCGATGAGAAAAACATGTTTCATATGTAAAGCAGTTCTTCTTCCATCACAATAACAAGGGCTTTATTGACCATATATCATACAAAAACATAATCACATCCTCTGAGATTACAGTGATCAATACTGCAGATGCTAACTATTCTAATGCCACACTCACAAATATAAAAAGAAGTTTGTTTTCTTAACCACACAACTTAGACATCAAACATTGCATCAGACTGATCTTTTAGAGGGTATTAAAGAGTCAAAGTTTACACATACCTGTTCTCATAATTGAATAGCACCTTGACAAGATATTAGAAAGTGCCTTCAACAAAGGTGTAGTATCAACAACCCTTGCCAAACTGTCCAGTGAGAGAACTGCAAGAACAACACTGAGATCGTCGTCATGAAGACGGCGTAGCAGTGCCTCTTGTATATTTATCATTGTCTGGTTCCATTTCAAACAGAAATCAGAGGCAATGCCAAAAAGAACCAACTTTGCTTATTTATGTGAATACATTATGAGAAACAACATTTTACACAATCTACTCAAATTCTGAAATGAAAACTTCAAACTTAAAGCATCCACAAATGGAATTAACTGTTTGCCTTCAATTTGGGATTAGTGATGCTCTTGATCTTAATATTTGAGATTTTTAGCTTTCAGCATACAAGTCAAAAGAAATTACTCTACCTTCATGTCACAAGTGGTAGTTTCAAGTATTCCAAATGTAGCCAAGCTTGACACTGCAGCTGCTCGTATTTCAGCCTGGCAAATTATAAAATCAAAACTTGTTCCACAAAAGAAAGAAAAAACCTAGTTGTGTCTATGGCTTCTAACTCAAACACATACATTGAACAAAGTAAAAACATGAACCTGTATAAGTTTGGATAAATGTTCTTAATTCATAAGATATCACCATTTATACACTTTTCATTTTTTTACCAATTGGAGATAGTCGAGATAAGCACCTTTGGATGCTCCAACGACACACAGAGACTTGCATTAGACTCTTCTATTGGTACATGTAGACTGCCATTGAAAACAGTTCGCAGAATCTCAAATACAGGAGCACCACTTAACGATTGCTTATTGGTTTCCTGGAAATTCTAAATGTTTGAATTCAGAAAATGGAATCAACAAAAGAAGAATAAAAATCAGCTAGCTTCAAGGCAACTACAGATATTGAATAAACATGGATACACAAACAGAAAATAACCTCAAGGAAGTCGCAGATTGCTTTATCTAGCTCATCTGGATAATGTTTTTCAACTTCTAACAAAACCTGTTTGGTCCAAGTCCCTGGAAAACCATTTAGAGAGCAAGATTAGGACACCTTTCATAAAACAAGATTAGAAAACCATTTAAAAAGCAAGATTAAAACTTTACGTCCTTGTCACATGGTCACAATAGTCAGAATCCACCATTGAGGTCAATGCAAAAAATTTACAAGGATGGTTCGATTACTAGGAACTGTAAACAAAGTTGTATTTTTTGTTCCAGAATTCAAGGTCATTCCATAAACCAATATCAGAAGATAGCAAAAACCTAGTAACATGGATAACACAATTAAAACTTGTAAAAAAGCTTACTTGCTTCAGGAATGTCATGCTGTGTCACCTTCCCTGTCCAAAGACCCAGGATTTTCGATACAACTTGCACAATGTGACTTTTCATAGGGACAGTATCAATGATGGTAATAAAAGTATTTTGACAGGACTTGTGTGAGAAACTGCCCAGGTAAATGGAAGTAATGTATTAATATCATTAAATGTTATTTAGCATACCTACATAGTAAGGAAAAGATGTTCTAGGTAGAGATGAGTAAACCTGTGATAAATTAGTCCATCTAGAATCAGTGATAAGAAATTCTCCATGTGGAATGTTTTTGAAAGTTCCGAAAGAATAACTGGAAAATCACTGCAAAGTTACAATTAAAGTGAAAAGATCAAAAAATAATAAGAAAAAATAAATCTAATTGTCATATTTATCCATTTGCAAAATAAAACCTTACAGTATGTCAAACTGAAAAAACCTACATTCTAAAATTAAACCTCACCAAAACTACAAGGATCGTCATCTATTTTTAGCAATATGGAACATACTGGACATACCTGATATTTGAAAGAACTTCTAGGGCTTTCCAAGGAAAAAACTTAATTGTCTGCTCCTGAAAAAAAGTGATCCCCAAGTACAATAAGACAACTAACAAGAAAATATCCACCAGCAATACAATGAAAGAACTTGCGAACTTAAGAAGCATCGATTGACACAAGACTGTAAGAACATTTTATTTTCCTAAGACTGTAAGAACATTTTATTTTCCTATATTGTTTGTGATATATTGGTAGAAGACCAATCATAATATTTCATCAGTGATCTAAATTATTAATTTTATTTTATATCATAAGATTTCAAGATTTAAATCTTCAGCTGAGTTAAATGTCCAGTCATGACACTGACATTGACCTAGGGCCTTGCACCTGTTTGGATTTTCATATTCTGCTGTACACGGATCCTGCTACTCTCTTTTATTGTCAGCTGTATCTTTCCTTTTTTTGTCATGCTTTTAGCATTGTGGAATGTTCTACAGTCTTAGACTATAGACACTCACCTAGTCTATTTACGAGTGATTCTACTCTCTAGTTCAGTTGACCCCTTTTTCTTGGTCATTGGGCATTAAAAAAAAATGTTTCATCTTATGACATACCTGCTTGAGAATTGAACTTGCATGAACATGATGAAATAGAAGGCCTTTTAAAAGTTTACCAACTTGCCTATTTTGTTCTAAGCCACCATGGAAAATCCATCTTTCTAACAACTTTATTGTCGGTACAATAAGACAATAGAGTCATTTAATATAATAAAGATTAAAGAAGTTGGGACTAACAAGATTATGAAATGTTGGTTGTCTCAATACTGTTGGAGCATTTTCTTTTGTTATATTGTTTGTAATATACTAGTTAAATTAATATAATAAAGATTAAAGAAGTTGGGACTAACAAAATTATGAAATGTTGGTTGTCTCAATACTGTTGGAGCATTTTCTTTTGTTATATTATTTGTAATATACTAGTTAAAACCCAATCCTTGTGGCATTTCATGAATCACCAAATTTATTCGTTATATTTATATTCAATGTCCATAATAGCTTTTCAAGTTTTAATTTTCAACCGACTTAAAAAATACCTTCACTGAAATTTGAACTACATGAACAGGATGAAATAGAAGGCTCTTTAAAGTTGACCAGATTGTCTATTTTGCATGCCACTTCAAGGTCTACTTGTTTAAATCCTTATCTTCGTCCCATGAGATGCTTGATTTGAAGAAATTTGTCTCAACTTGCTTCGAAGATGAAATTCCTCCATCATCAATCCATCTAGACACTCCTAATAGAGCAGAACCATCCCTCCTTGCATTCATGCTTTGAGAACCATAAGTATTGAAAATTATGCTGCCTTGTACTTCGTAAAAATATCATTTTGGAAAATACTCAAGCATGTTCCACTTTCATGTTTTGCTCTACAAGATTCGATGCCTTGTTGATCATTCTTGAGCTACAATACATATCCCTACCTAGCTCTCCAATGTTATGCACCACATACATAAAAACCAGAGGTACACACCATGTACACCAAAGTGGGTACAGAGCACAATTCCACCAAGTGGGTACAGAGCACAATTCCAAGATAGAAAAGAGAGATAAGTTACACAATAACTCCTTAAAGAATAAGAGAAACTCCTCCAAATACTCAATACATTCATACCAATGTTACCAGACACGGAATCGGCAATAAATCGGCGAGGCAAAAGAGCGAAGAGTTTTAATCGGATCGGGAAAAAATCGTTGAACTCAATAAATAAAGATATACAAATATATTGAATTAAAAAGGAACATTTTTCATTGATATTCAATAAAGCCGTGTCCAAACAATGCATAATATCAATAGATGTCCAAAATATCATGAATGAATAAGTATCTCATATATCTTATGAGTCCAAACATGATCCAAAGAACTGAGTTCTGACTCCTAACCAGTGACAACATCAAACCTAAAGCATCTGCTTCTAAAAGTTTATAAAATATTGCATACTAATCAGTCAAAAAGCAGTAACTGAAATCTTTTGATTGTCGCTGAAATGATACAATAATGGTTTGCTACTAAAATCTCTAATAGAGCACACGCTGAAGCTACACTAGAGCACACTGCACACTACGCCTCTATTACAGTACCACTCTATTACATGGAGTAAACTAAAACTGAAACCATGCCTCTATTACCTTATCAACGTATGAGTTGCGGGCTTGAGCAGTGAGAAGTCAATTACAGACCTATGTTTAATTTTTAAGCTAACAAAACCACGCAGCGAAAAATGTGGGAACCCTAAAAGTTAAAAAATGTGCTGCCAAGTTGAGGGCTGAAAATTGACTCAGTCAGCTAAATCGCAATTAATCGGTAAGTCACAAGTCAAACTTGCATTGACCATGAGTCAAACTCAATCAATGCGAGTTTGACTCGCCCAGAGTTGAATTGGATCGTTTGAGGCAAAAGCAGAGTTTGACTCGTGAGTGACCGGAGGTTCATGTTTCGCTGATTCATATACGTCCTCAATGATGACTACATGATAGCTATACATACCTATTCACACATTGCACATGTGGCCCCTTTATTATTAGGCCGACCCTATTACATATACATTTACACATTACATGTACATTTAAGCCCATATATGCCCTCTCCCGGCCCCCCTGTCCACCCTCTCAGGGCCATATTATCCAATCTTCAAAGTAGCTTGTCGATCAAGGTGTTGAATCTAGTTGGTGTGCTACAACTTCTTCTCTCCACCAAATAACCCAAGATGTTGAGAAGATCCCACCCTTGAGATTTCTCTCTAGATGGTTTACCTCACTAAGAGAATTAATAGAGGTACTACAGCAAAAATATACAAAGTCTACTTGAAAGCCATATGCCTTGAGACAAAATAGTTCCTAACTCCAAAGGTTCATCATTACTTCCACACTCAGAGGGCCTCATTTATAATATATGATAAATTACTTTGCAATTATCATGTAGCTTGGGAGCCCCCTTGCCTAATCTCTAGATTGTCCCCGTCAGCTAGAAACATATCATCTTCATTCAAATGAGAATCACGCCTATAGATTGTGCAAGAAGGAAGCATAGTCAGAAAACAATTTCATATTAGATGCCCTATTTATTATGAGATCAATGGTCATCAACTTTGTTCAATGAGAGGCTCTAATAGTTCTTTGAGAGAATTTGCATGGTATAAGGAACAAAGATGTAGCTTTGTCCCCCTGTGAGATGCTACATGTTAGTATGCAAACTCTCACCTCTTCAGATAAAGTCCTAAAGCTCAAGCAAGGCTTTGGTGTAACTAAGATGGAGGCCATTGTCACCTCACCAACCCTCTTCTACATTTGAGGTTAGCTTTCCTCTAGCTCGAAGAGGGATTCTGTTAATTTAGATAACATGTTCTTAGCTTAGGACAGTCACCTCAAAATTTCATATAAGCTCATTTGTTAGTCTATTTTATTCCCATTAGCAATCTCATGAAACATTATCAAACTGACAGTGACTAAAGAAAGAACATAAGAGATAAATGCAGAAGACAAGCCAAGACAAGAGTACACAAGGATATGGCTCAACCCAGGGAAAAACCCCAAGATGGGGAAAACCCTATATCAATTCTTCTTATTATTAATATCGAATGTTCAGCACACACACAGAGTACAATAATCCAAAGTCAAAATGACTGACAATTTGAAGATTCAATATCTTAAACAAGTGTAGGGCTCAAACTGTAATACCAATATTCAGTCAACTGTAATTTGGTTAGGGTTACTTACTGTCCACTCTGATTTCATTCATTTGATCGAAAGACCCTCTTTTCTACTGCGGCTTCCACTGACATGCATAAAGAAGACCATCGTTGACCCTTAGGGCTGATTTGGGCCCATGATAGTAGTCTCGGTCCCCTTCACTGTGATGATGCAGACTTGCGGCTACCCTAGAGGGGTAGATCTGAAGAGAAGTCTCAAAACGTCCACAAACTAACCCAGAAGCAGTACATGAAGACGGCCAGCCTTTCTTCTGTATAATTCGATCTCGCAAGGACAAATTTAACTCACACAAACATTCCAAAAATTCCCTCAAAGTCTGCGGCTGCCCTTCTGGAAATTCTCGGCCCTACCTGAGAAGAGAGACCTAAACAATAAGCATTGTGTCCTCCTTCAAGAACTCAGCTACCTCAGAAGCCTTTTGATGTCTATAAGATATGTCTAATGAGAATGGAGGACACCTATATATATATAACAATTTGTCCTTATGGAGGTGAAGCTGTCCTTACCATTTTGGAGGCAAATTTTGAATTTCAAATTTTCATTTTTCCTGCCTTAATAACGTCATGACTTGTAGAATAAATATTTTTCCTTATCCAAATTTGGTGATCTTAAGGTCGATTTTGGACCTCTCAAAAAGAGGAATTCAATGCCACAATAATCTTCTTCAAAGGAGCAGACCAAAGTGGAATTTGGCCCTAGTTGTCAATTTTAACAGATTCCCTATAGTAGGATTGCTAGAACTTGTGCAAGAAAATCTGCAGTGAAATGAAAAAGTGGTTCTAGCAAAACAGTGTTTTATGAGTTAAGTAAATAAAGAGGATGGAACGACTGGAGGCTAGTGTTTTTCCATTTGGCATATGGGGTTAAATCAAGGTTCACATGGGATGTTGACCTATGGAGGAAAAGAGGAGTAATATCAATATAGCTGCAAAGTACAAGCTATATTAACCCCTTCTTTGTTGTCCCAAACTTCAGATGTCGAAGGAGACCACTAATGTAGAGAGACTCCAATGACTATGAAAATTGTACTTATCATAAATGGCTATGTTGCACAGGGATGCATCCCCCCCAAAAAACCTATGTAACCTGCATCCTTATGTTCCGAGGACCTGTGAACACTCTTACGAAACGTCTTCAAATTACAGGGGACTTCATTGGGGACTCAGGGACTTGCTGACCATCCCCAAAACGTTCCGGGAAGATTTCAGGGATAATTTGGGCATATATCTTCATTTTTGACAATCATTGACGAATGGACAATATGATCAGTTTTCCCAGACATTATTTTTGTATCACACTGAATCTAAATCTGTTGTACTAGTTGCAGGTCATAACATGGGTTCTATCTGAGGATGGGTTCAAATTGGGTTTCTAGTAATTTAAATATTGTATTTTCAACAACAAATTTACAATAAGCAAAGCCTCTAGGTCAAAAAAAAAGGAAATGCAACATTTCAAAGGGCTGATCCTTGTGGTTATTGCCCTTTGCTTTTTCTCATTTTTCAGGCCATCTCAGTTTTTACATATTGTACATGTGTTTTCCAGAGTCGTTCAAGTCCAATGCTTCCACCATCCCAACCTCAAGCATTGTGAAAAACAATCATATAATAGTGGCTTGGATTGGGTACTAAATGTTTGGATAAATTCCCATTCAATCACCATAATGAAATATGAATCTAATCCCTTTATTTAATCAAAGTTTTTTTATGGCAGTTTTTGATAAACTGTAAAAATTTGCAAAACCTATTGAGAGGGGAATGCCTTTTACATTTAGCATAATCATCATTGACAAGAAATATGAAGAAAAGTTGCTATAGAGAAAACTCTTGTCTCATAGACCATTCATGGACTTTATTGCGAGTTGAAAGTAGTTACATTTAAGTTTTCTAAAGCTAAATTGCATTTTACTTGTGTCTAGCAGCCATAATGGAAATTCACTCATCCCTTTTTTAAGTTGCTCTTCTGAATTGGCAAGTGTAAGGGTCACGTAGGGGCCATGCATAATATCATATAATATAGCTTGTTATGCCTATAAGCTTGAAGTAACAATAAATGCTAATAGTGAATTCTGAACTTTCAATATATATATATATATATATATATATATATAAAGCTAAATTGCATTTTACTTGTGTCTAACAGCCAATAATGGCAATTAACTCATCCCTTTTTTAAGTTGCTCTTCTGAATTGGCAAGTGTAAGGGTTGCTTAGGGGCCATGCATAATACCATATAATATAGCTTGTTACACCTATAAGCTTGAAGCAACTACAAATGCTAATAGTGAATTCTACTTTATATATATATACTGCCATCCCCAACCCGTCGTCCCCTTAAAACTTTGGGGGTGCACTCTAGCCGTCCCAGGGACGCGTCCCTCCATCCCCATTGCTCCCCCATCCCGAAAACAAATGCAACATAGATAAGTGGATGACATGTGCCTACAATCTAATATAGATAGACATGCAACAATATAGAACATCCCAATCATAAATACAATAGAAAGGACTGGCCATATACCCCATTCAATGCTATCGCTTCATAACCATGATCCAAGTATTTTACCCCTTCAGAAAGTAAATTACTTAGTAGATCTAGATAGGAAATCTCAATGCAACATGTAGAAAAGTTCATTGTTTGTGTCACATGCAAACTTTTTTCTCCAATTGGGTTGGTGCTTGCGAAACACATGGGTGTGTCCCTAGCCTTGCATACATTGTTTTTCCTATAAATCTGCAAAATAACACAAAATCAAGCATGCAATGTTTTCTTTGACCAACAATAAAGTGGCCAAAGGGGTTATAAAATAATTTGTCATTAAAGCAGTAGAATTATCTCCAGCATTAGCTTTTAATGGCGAAACAATACACAAAAGAAAGTCGCTTCAAATGGCAGATTTATACCAAGATTGTTTAGCAACCAACTCACAAAATAGAAGAATGAGATAGATCAACGATTTCAAAAGTAGCCTCTTCGAGGGGGCAACCTCCTTTACATTACACAAATGAACAATTCTTGGATGATACAAATGACAAGCCCTCCTTTCTATATATAGGAGTTTAAGGGGTCACAGTGTAATTAGGGCCGACATAACAATAATAATGTAAGGGCACAACAATAACAATAGTGGGCTTCTATGGGGCACAACAATAACAATAGTGGGACAACAATGACAATAATAATAAGGGAATACCCTAGTATTATAGGGACCTAACAAAGATAAAGGTTCAAAACTTCTACAATATTATGCAAGAAATCATCAAAGTTCCAACGAACTCAAAGAGACAAATTAGATGAAAACCAAGCTTTATTCTGAGAAAGTCAGGAGGCTGGATGCACCAAAAAGACAATTACAGAACCAAAACAATGATGTTCCTGCACAAGAGAATAGAAGCAAGAAGAGAGAAGGAGAGAAATCAAGAGAGAGAGTAATAATTTGCTATCGAAGACGATCCAACCTTGATCCAATAGGAAAATTATAAATTTATCTATAGTACAAGCTATAGTAACCCTTTCCTCGCTATCCCAAGCTTGAGAAATTTATCAAGGAAGACCACTAATGTAGAGTTATTCCAACGACTATTAAAATTGCACTTATCATAAATGGATTACAAGTGCCTACAACCTAATATAGAGAGACATGCATCAATATAGGACGTTCCAATGATAAATACAATAGAAGAGAATGGTCGAACCCCATTCAATGTTTCATGACCATGACCCAAGAATTTTACTGCTTCAGAAAGTGAATTACTTAGAAGTTAGTAGATCTGGGATAGAAAATCTTAATGCAACATGTAGAAAAAATCAACCTTTGTGTTAGATGCAATTTTTTCTCTCCATTTGGGCTGGTTCTTGCCAAATATAGGAGGGTGTCCCGGCCTTGCATGCATTGTTTTTCCTGTAAATATGCAAAGTAACACACAAAAACAAGCATGCAATGGGTTTCTTTGACCAACAACTATGCAACCAAAGAGCTTACTAAATAATTTGTGGATAAATTAGTTGAATTATCTCAAGCACTAGCTTTTAATGGCGAAACAAAACACAGAAAGAAGGCAGTTCAAATGGCAGATTTATACCAAGACAAAGACTCAAAATTTCTACAATATTATGCAAGAAATCATCAAGATTTCAACAAACTCGGCGAGAAGGATCAAATCAAAACCAATCTTTATTCTACAAAATCCAGGAGGTTGGCTTCGCCAAGAAAACAATTAGAAAACCAAGGCAATGATTTTGCTGCACAAGAGAATAGCAACTAGAAGCGAGGAGAGAGGAATCAAAAGAGGGTAATATGAAGTTGTCAAAGAAGATCCAACACTGCGCCAATAGCCAACATCTATATTTATTGACCACTACATCCTATGCACACTAGAGGAGGGAGGTCGAATTCCTCATGCAAAGATGATCAATGCACATTGATGAGTTGTGTGGAGTCAACTCGCTATCCAACTGCAGCCAAACCGTAGAAGAGAAAAGTAAAGTGGTTAACACTGGAGTGTAACTGAAGTGACCCCGAGTTGTCACAAGATTAGGTGTCCTTGAGTGTAGTTTGAGTCAACACAAGCTTCAGGAGAAATGCCAATACACATGGGTTCACTAGTGAATAGCTTTAGTGATGTGGAATTCAGAGTGAGTGAAATAAAGATGGAAGGAAGAAATAGGGAGTAGTGAGCATGGACAAGGAAATATATGCATGACTTGACTAATGAGAGGTTGAAATGAGGTGACGATGCACAAGAATGGGAATGAAGACTCAAGAGATACTAGAGAATGTTGCCGTGAAATTAGGGAGAATTGGAGGAAGAAAGATGCCAAGTGCACTAGGTTAGTGCAAGAGGCTTTTAAGTTAAGTGAAGGCCAAATAAGGAGGGAAACTAATGCGCATTGGTCTTTTTGCATAGTGGCTCGGCTTAGACAAAAGTTGTGGAGGATGAGGTGGCCACATGCACTAGTTAAGTGAAGATTCTCTCCATTAGAAACAAAGAATGAGTAGCAGTTCCCATGAGAACTAGCTAAGTGGGGGGAAACTGAAAATAACTCAGCATAAACTGACGCAAAGTGCCTAACTCCAGTCCACTAAGGAGACACCTTGGTCAATTGACACTAACAAACAACTACATCATACTCCTATCTGTGCATGCAACTCAGTTATCTTTATTTCAATCTACTCATGCACTCTGACAACTATAAAGTTCACCCAGTACACCCGTGTGCTTTGCCACAACACTGCTCTCTCAACTATGCATCTAGATCTTTCCATTTGTCCATCCCAGCTACCATGTGTCACCCATGCAAGCCCGCTACTAAAAATAGAAAATTGTCTGCATGTCCTGAAGACCATACTCATTGGACTCAAATTTCAGTGGCGAGTCTGCATACATCATCAAAATTGCCATGCAAAAACTTCCAAACATAGAAATACATTGCATGTCAATGAAACCACCTTGATTGGACTCAATTTTCAGTGAAGAGTCCAAATATGTGGCCAAATCTAATATGCAAAACATACTAAAAATAGACATGTCTCGCATGTCACCCTAAAGTAGCTCACCGAAGTCGTGAGCTTGCAAGGATCTCAAATTTGGCATCGTAACTGAAATGTGAGATTCTGAACTAGAGTTGTCAATACAAGCATCATGCATATGCAATCCTGAGCTTGGGAAGACTCTGGAGTCTGAATAAGTAATCAACACTGCCATGCAAAAAACCAACCTCCATCTCCTAAAAAATAAAACTACTAAAAATAGCAACTATCTCCAATCTGACAAAAGTATGTGCAAAACTGTACCTGAATAACCATAACATCACTGAATCCATACCGCAACTGAACTCCATGGGAACCAACTATTGGATCAAGCAAAGTTGTATTTGAATCAATGTGGAAAAACTCTGGAAAAAATCGCGATTTAATCCCAAAAACCCGATTTTTTGGCCAAAACAATTTAATCGCACGACTTTTTGGAGACTTTTTGGCAAAGGAAAAAGTCGTGATTTTTTTGTTATACTCCCAATTTAATTGGGAGTCGACCCAAAAAGTCAGCCTCCCTTCCCAGGCCGCTGATAAAAAGCCCGCAAAGGTGAAAATGGTCATATTTTTCATTGTTTAAGCTCCCATTCGGCGTTGTGGATATACATAGGGGTTTTCCATTGTGTTAGAGGAGAATATTTGTGAGTTTTGAGGTGGAGATTTGGAGATTTTTCCACTGCTCATCGTGGGAGATTCAAACTTCAAAGTGCCGAATTGTTGCTGCCCAGTGCTAGGTATGTATTTTAATTTCTCTCGTAGTTTTTTTTACGCATGAATTCTTAAATCTTTCTATACTTCTCTAAAATTCTATTAGTTTGTTTATGTCTTATTTTTGCCGAGAATCTAGATTCTAGATTGAAGAAAAACTTCAACTTTCAAGATTAAAATGACAAAAAATCAAATTTCAAACCCTTGTTTACTAAATCTGAGTGTTTTCAAGTGACTGAGAAGAGGCATTTAAAATCTAAAATCAACTATTGCATTTGTGTTTGCTTTTTATGTGATGGGAAATTTTTAATTTGTTTCAATTTTTTTTTGTGCCCAGGTTTAAATTCAAGTTCAAAGTTTAAAACAAAATGCTAGGGATTTTGGACACTATGTGGGAATATGGTGAACCTGATACTATACACAAAACTAGGGGGATCAATAGAATGTATTTGACTTGCAAGTTGTGTGGCAAGCATATGTCAGGAGGTATCAACAGATTAAAATTCCATTTGGGGCAAATTCTGGGGCAAAATGTTGACCTTTGCCCAAATACAACTCCAGAAATCATTCGACGAGCCATTCAATCATTGATGGATAAAGAGGACAGAAAAGACACGAGGGCAGCACTAAAAATCCAACTTGTAGGGGCCTCAAGAGTGGGGGGAATTGAGAGTGGCAGTGCTTCTTCAGCGTCACCTTCCTCACCCATAGGTCCCAACCCCTCATCTATCTCATCTTTTTTTGTTCCTAGAACCATAGCTGGTGCACAACCTGGCATCAAATCAGCAATTAAAAAAAATGAAAAGGCAGAAGCTGACAAGTTGGTCAGTAAGTGTCTTCTATGGAGTGATGTTCCTTTCAACATTGCCAAGACAAACCCATTCTACCAGCATATGTTTGATGTTGTTGTTGTCGTTGGCCCAGGGTACAAAGCCCCCATCTTTGCAGAATTGAGAGGGCCTCTTCTTCAAGATGAAAAGACTAATTGCACTGCTAGATTGGAGGAGTTTAGGGCATCATGGGAACAAACTGGATGCACAATCATGTCAGATGGTTGGACTGACCAGAAGGGTAGGACCCTTCTTAACTTCTTGGTTAGTTGTCCCAAGGGGACAATGTTTATGAAATCTGTTGATGCATCTGCACATATTAAAGATGCACGTACATTATGTGAGTTATTGGACATCTTTATTCAGGAAGTAGACCCAAGCAATGTTGTCCAAGTCATAACGGACAACACTACAAATTATGTTGCTTGTGGAGAGGTATCCTAACTTGTTTTGGACACCTTGTGCTGCTCATTGCATTGACTTGATGCTGGAGGATATAGGTAAGATTCCTATTGTGAGGGATATTGTTGAATCATCCAGGACAATAACAAAATTTATATATAATCATGCATGTGTGCTTAGCTTGATGAGAAAATACACCAAAAACAAAGAGTTAGTGCGTCCTGCCATTACACGATTTGCCACTACTTTCATATCTCTTCAGTCTCTGTTGAATTCTATGTGGGATGTGAAGAGCATGTTTCTTTCAGCAGATTGGCGTTCTTTATCTATTAGCCGCAAACCAAAGGGAGAGGGCATATGCAGACTAGCTTCATATGATCAGAGCTTTTGGGCAGGAGTAGAGGAGGTGTGTGCCATTTCAGAACCTTTGGTAAGGGTTCTTCGGTTGGTTGATGGAGACAAGCCTGCAATGGGCTACTTGTATGAGGCCATGGATAGGGCCAAAGAAGCCATTCGTGCTTATTATGAAGATAAGGGAGACGAGGGGTTAGAGAAACAACAAGTCATATGGAGAGTGATTAATGAGCAATGGAACAATACCCTCCATCGCCCCATTCATGCTGCAGGTATCTACCTCAACCCTGCATTTTCTTACGCCTGTGGTTTCAGATTTGATGCCAAGGTGATGGATGGATTCTTCACTTGTGTCGAGAGGATGGTGTCATCTGAGCAAGAACGTGAAGGTATTTCTAAAGAAATGGAGGTCTATAGGATGGGAGGTGGCACATTTGGTTTTACCATGGTTATTAAGAATAGGACGACCAAAATGCCAGGTAAGCTTCAGTTTGTTTCAAACTTTCAAGTTTATAATTTCAATGTTTTTTTTTATGTTTCTCATTTTTCTTTTAACTTGTAGATGCCTGGTGGACAAGCTATGGTGCCAGAGTACCCCAACTCCAAAAGCTTGCCATTCGAGTGCTCAGCTAAACATGCAGTCCCTCTGGGTGTGAGCGCAACTGGAGTGTATTTGACAAAATACACAGCAAAAAGCGCAACAGGTAAAAAAATTTCAAATTAAATTTTTTGAATTCATTTGATTATTTTTAATATTTAAATTTTCTAAGTACTAATTTACAATCTATGACCCTAACACAGATTGGAGTCCCAACGCCTCAATGACATGGTCTACGTCTACTACAATCTTCGATTGTGGGTGAGACAGCATCAGACACCTACTGATGTGGAAGCCATCTCATTGGACAATATTGATACCACCTCTACATAGAGAGTCGAGACTGAGAGGCCAATCATGGACTCAATCCCGTATTGGTTAGGTGAGGATCTAGAGGATGTAGCAATAGCAGGGGAGGAAGAGCCAGAGGTAGAGGAGGAGGAGCAACATCAAGGTCAGGAGGCAGAGCTGGTTGAGGATGATGAGGAGGAGGTGACACCATCTAGGATGGGCAGCAGCAGCATAGGACAGAGGCCACCTCTTCCATCAGCTTCTAGGAGACGATTGAGTCCATTTGTATTCCCAGGGGCAGGGTCTTCTTCCTCTAGAGGAAAAGGCAAAGTCGTTCCCTATTCCCATAAAAGAGGAAGAGGATCTTAGTGACTGATTACGTGATGACTTTTAGATAACTCATGATATACATTTATTATATTTTTTGTTGATATTTTGACTCTTGAGAGTTGAGACTCAGACAGGACTCAAAATTCAGGAGTTGATTCACTATTTTGATAAGTGATGTAGCACTAGACTTCATATACATATTATATATTAGCTTTCTTTACAGGTTTATGTGGAAATGCATTTATTTGATGTTGTGGATACTCTAGATGTTAAAAATAAAAAATAAAAAAATGAATAATTTTGTGTTTTTCTTAATTTTGCCAACTTTTTCAAAAAACTCCCGACTTTGCCGAATTTTTCAACTTTTGGATCCTTGCCGAATTAATCCTGACTTCGAATTTTTCCACATATATTTCAATATGCCTCCTAAGACTCAACCTCTAGCCTAATGAAATGTGCCAGTCGTTAACCTTCTTGATTTGCAAGGAGCCATATCTAGGGGTTAACAGGATACCGACATGATTCATTTAACCTAGAGACTACAATGCACACAAGTGAACAGAATACAAATGTTTAGCGGTCCATACAACATAGAGAAGAGGAAGATCACTCATTCTTTGCCAATATTAAATTTGAGAATCATAATAAGAAACATCTCCTCAGCTGCAAAGAGGCCTTCCTTATCCCCAGTCCAAACTGGTTCTGTTGATGCTACCAGCAACCCATTTAGCCACGTCAACAGAGTGAGTGAACCACCTGCTTATATGTCAGGCCGAAGTGGCGTTAGGCAAAGTAAGTCTGGCTGCAAAACATTAAAGAAACCTCTCCAACGTTTCCAGTTATTCAACTGCTACAGGCCTGCCTAAGGCTAGGCTTATTCTGGCACCTATTCAATCATGTTTATGAGAATGAGTTTCAGGACTCATGCTTGGTTGTTGCACCACAAGTATCAATGAAGAATACACCACACAAGAACTTTGTACCATGAAAAATTAAAATAGAAGTAGTATCTTTCACTTTACTGCACCAAAGACCTGTTGTTTAAATCAACAGTGACTCCATGATGCCAAAATAAATCAAGTGAGGTAGTAGGATTATGAAACATATATCTAGAGGTTGACCATCAGGCAAAAGCATGAATATGAAGACGGCACCAAATTGTAGACCACCAAACATGATCATCCACCAACTAGAATTGAGTCTCCTCTTCTTCCAAGGCATCACCCATAAAACCCCAGTTAACCAAAAATCCATATATACTATTCTGCAAACCAATCCACTGCGATGAAAATCACAGGTGGAACATCATGCCATATAAAGTGACAACACTAAACATCCAGCAAAATACTGGAAAAGATATGTTTTCCCAAGTTGCTAATTCTAGACCCATTGCCTCTTATTCCATTCCTCTAAATGATTCTGATCACAACATGGCTCATGACCTGGTTCGAGTTCATATTGGAATTCGACAACAATGAAAGTCAAAAAATCGTATATATATATATATATAACAATGTGGAAAAAGTCTAAGTCAGGATTAAATCGGCAAGGGTCCAGAAATTGAAAAAGCCGTTAAAGTCGGGACTTTTTTGAAAAAGTCAGGAAAAAGTCGGCAAAATTAAAAAATACAAAAATATTCATTTTGTATAAAATCCCGATTTTTTCAAAAAAAAATATTAAAAAATTGTTAAAGAAACTACCTCATTCACGATTTTTTGGAAAAAGTCCTGATTTAATCCCGACTTTTTCGATTTAATCCCAACTTTTTCAACTGGGAAAAAATCGGCAAAAAATCGACCGATTTAATCCGCCAACCAAAAAAATTGTGTTTTGGGGATTTAATCCCGATTTTTTCCCAACTTTTCCCTATAACATCAACCACTTATTAAATTTTAATTAAAAATATAATTAATATATAATAATTTTAACTTATATAAATGAATACGTACAAAATAACACAGCCCAAACAGGTCACCTGGTTGGTCAAAGTCGCCCTGCTACGTCGCTGGCCCTCTGTCATGAGGCGTACGTTCGACTCTCTCGGGTCCATCCAAGTTAGGCTCCCTAGCTTGAGTTGATTGGCATGCGGCCCTTCGGGTGGGCCCGCCAAGGTCATTACTATGAAAAAGAAAAGAACAAAAATAAAAATAAGAAAAAATAAAAATAAATAAATATATATATATATAGAGACACAAAATAATAAATAATTAAATTTATTTTAACTTTATAAGTTTTCACGGGACGTAGAGCAAACAGTGACAAGGTGTTTTGTCAAGGCACTCCATGATGTGAAGGTCACCAATTAGAAATTCCATGGGAAAATATCCAGCGATGCTAGGGGTTGTTGTAGCCCAGGCCAAGCTCAATCCTCTGGAGATTTTGACAGCTTATATGCTCCTCAGTCGCAACTACTCAAGCCAAAGGTTAGGCATGCCAGTCATATCAAGACTTAGATAACCTAGAAAACAAAAACAAAAAAACTCTATAATTTTTGCATAACATATATTATGACTATTTACTATACAATCCCTATATTAAAATTTATATCATTTTATAAAGCTTATTATTTATTAAAAAATCATGTTAATAATAAACATCCTGTCTTATTATATTAATAATATGCAGATGCATTACGCAGAAACCTATAATCATACAGATACAAACCTCATAGTGATAATAAATAACAATATATCATTGAAAATTTATCCTATCATAAAGATTCATAGTTGTTGATTTCTGGTAGCATTGGATGTGCTCTAAGTCTCAAATTTTGCAGAGAGGCTTGGGCACATGTATTCCAAAGAACCCATAAAGCGTTTTGGAAAATTCCACCCGAACACAGTTTTATTAAAATAATTAATTATTTTTAATGTGTCCCTAAGTCTAAACTTAGGAAATTAAAATAATTAATGGGTATTAATCTAAACTATGGGTGTAATTTCTAGCAGAAGACAAGGATCAAGCCAAAATGATCTTAGCCATTGACTAAGATCTACTATGGGTCATTGAATGTCAATGAGAAGATTATTTAAGGAGGCTTGAGGGCCATTTGGAAGACACATTTAGAGAGATCAAGAAGATCGAATTTCTCAAAGAGGGCAGCGCAGCAATTGCTAGAGGAGTGAACGAAGTGATCTTTTGCAGTGAGGGGCAAAGATAGTATCCGAGAGAGGGAAGCAGTCTTGGGCCGGAGAGTACAAGGCTAAGGGCAAAACGACATCCAAAGAAAGGCAAACGTTGGCCCACGCAGAGTTGACGCAGTAGTAGCGCGGGCCTAAGAGGGAGATCAAATTCCTGCTGAGGAAATCGAGTTTCTCAAGCCGAGAACCAGGGTGTGAGACTGAGAGGCAGAAATTCAGAATTTCCAACCAGCAGAGGGTCAAAAGGAGGAGCAACGTGACTCCCAACAGGGGTGACACAGACACTGCGTGAGTCTTACGCAATTATGCGCAAAGGCCACGCAAAGGGGACGCAGAAGCTCTAGTTCAACGTGACCAGACTCAGATTCTTCCAGTGACAGGGTGAGAGCATCTCACTATTTGTTTTGTCCAATTTCTCTCTGTATTGGATTGCAAGTTGAGCATCCAAGGAATTGTACTCAAATTTACTACTGCATAATAATAAAACCCTCAGATTTCTTGCACCGGTTTTCCCGCATTGGGTTTTTCCAGGGACATTTGTCCAAAAATAACGGTATCATTGTGTTGTATTTTCCTTCTTGTTCAGTTTCTTGTTTCGGCATATTATTTTTAAATAGTGAATGTTGGAATTGTATTTACTTCGATATTTATCGTAGAACACAATAAATAACTTGCATGGATTAACAAGTAGGAGAAGTAACATTAGTTTGTTGCAATAGGGATTCTGGGTTTAGGAATTTTCACAATAGTAACACATTATGCATACAAACGTCCATGGAAGGTATGTCGACCAATTGGGGACTTATCCAATTTGAGAATGATTTTCAAGAAGCCGCATCGATGGTTGAGCAGACTGCTGATATTCACTTGTCTTTAATTGTGAGTAATAGCCTAAAGGACATTGTGTTGAAAGGAAAGAGTCACCACTGTTGGAATATTTGTTTTCAGGGTTGAGGAAGCAAATTTCTGGAAATACCATCATAATCACTCATAAATTAACACTTGAGACCTCCTTCATATTCATTAAATAGTAAAATACCCTTTGCTAAATAGTAAAAACCCATGACAGCCTTGTGTAAGACGATGCCGAATTTACATTAAAGTTAGGTGAGTTTTATATCATTTTTTGAAATTCGCCAAAATTCAAATTCCATGCTTCAAGTCTGGTGAATCCAGTGACTCAGATTAAAATCTTCAACAGAAGATCAGTTTAGCAACACAGAATCACAAACTCTAGGACACTCAAGCAGTGGTCACCAAGAATCTCATCACCAAATTCTCAATATTGGGTGTTGGGAGAATTGTTGGGTAACAATGTTTTTGGTTTTGGGCTCCTTGCCTGTCGCCCCTTGACATATTTGCACATTTTGTTATTTTGGGCTTCCTTGTGACCAACTATATCTTTTTAAAGCTTTCTTTTACTCCGCTTTTTTTTCTTTGCTCTCTTCCCACTTTTTTCTAGATCTCTTTTCAACACAGCCTATATGTACTTCATTTTTTCCTTTTGTAGTTTTCTCAAAGACTTAACCTGGCTACATGGCACTATCAGACACAAAAATGGTAGTTGTAACTTGTTACACCCTCTCTGCCTCCTTCACCCTCTACCACATTAATTTAGAGTTGTGCCCCACCCCTCTATTATTAATCCACACCACACTATCAAGAACCAAAGGTTGGCACAATCATCAGTGCACATCTGTCAATGTCACACCCTCTACCCTACCTATAGAAGCATCACCTAGAGAGGAGCAACCACCAATTCAATAGGGTTAAATTGTTCTATTTCGCCTAGCACTAAGGATAGTAGCCACCCAGATTGTGAAAGCCTTATATCTTAATCCACTAAGCTTGTTAAAATTGGCAACTAGGGCCAAACTCCATGTGGGTCATCTTATTAATGGAAGCTGATATTTTTCTTGGATCCCTCTCATCGAGACATGTAGGATTGATCTAAAGATCATCCGATTCCGATAAGTATCATAGAGATATGAATTTATTTGTGTTATGGGACAATTCGTCAAGGTCGGCCAACAACCAAATATACCCCACTTGTGCTCAACGTTTTACTATAAAAGGAGGAGGTCTTCAAGTCATTTAAACACACACTCTTCTTGTGATCTCTTCCTCTCCACATGTCTTTAGGTTTCGGTGGGAGGAGAGATACTAAGAATATATGCTGGCCTAAGTCTTATGATGCCCTAGCCGCAGTAAGGAGGATGCCCTAGCAGCAGTCTAGCCGCAAGGAGGAACATCTAGACACAGTCAAAAGATAAGGCCTACGCAGATCTAAGGAGCAACTAGAGGAGGCCTCTAGCCACACCATTTAAGGGTCCCTAGGCCGCAGTCAATGAGGATTTTTATGCAGCAAGAAGAGACACTTACCGCAGTCCTCTATACACAGCTAATCACAAGGCATAACGTAGACTCCATACGCTGTCCTATATGCAGCAAGAAGAGGGACTTTGCTGTCCCTAACACAGTCATGGAAGGAGGTTAAACGAAGCCTTATCTGCTGGCCTTATTCCACTCATACGCTGGAAAGAACACAGCTTTAATAATGACCGAAATTACAGTCACGGAGAAGCCCTAGACGCAGTGAAGGAAGGAGCCTAATTGAGACCTATATGCTGTCCTAAAAGGGTTCTAACCACTGCACAGAAGAGCCCTAATCCGCTGATCAAAGGAGTCTCCTTATACGCAGTCAAAGAAGTTATCTAGCCACAGGTAAAGGAGATGCCTAGCCACAGTTTGATAAGAGATCTATCAGCTGTCTTAGGGAACATCTATATGCTACAAAAGAAGTCCTAAAGAACCCTATCTGCTGTCCAAGGAGGGGCCCTAATCTGCTGTCAAGCTGCTGTAAAGTGCAGCCATAATCCGCAGTATATGAAGGACAATGAAGCCCTAGCCACAGCAACAGGAGCCCTCATCATAGCATATAGAAGTCTAGGTGGACAGCATTGATATCTTTGGTAACAGCAAGATAAATAAGGCAGTCTTGAGCATCTACAGCCTAGCTGCTCTGCTAGGCTGCAAGCCATAGCAAGCAGCTAACACTGATATGCAGCAAAGTGAATGTTGCATGCATCATAAGTATTGCAGCAGCATGATGTGAGTAGTATAGCAACAAGGTATTGCAACATGATGATGACAATGTATTGCAGCATGCCTTGAGTATATGATTGGGTGTAACACATTGCAGGTACAACTGATGATGAAGTGCAGCATAGCAGTCATTGAATACAGATCAGTGATGGTGCAGCATTGAGTGCAGATCAGCGATGAGTACAACCTAAGTCACCAGGTTCGAGTTCGAGTTTGAGTTCGGCGACCATGAAATTCGAATAAAGTTCGCCAACTAAAATTTTGTCAATAAAATTCGACATAAAGTTCGACATATAGAAATTCGAATATATATATATATATATATATATATATAATCAATTTAAAGTCAAATTCATATAAATCTATGACTGGAAGTTACATAATTCCAAGATGAATGAATGCATTAACATTTAACACTTTAATAGCAGCAGTTCAATGCTTAATAACAGGCTACAACAGCAGTTCAATGCTTAATAAATAGTGCTCATGTTCAACAATGAAAAAACAATGCTCATGAATGAATGAATGAATGAAATAATGCTCATGAATGAAAAAACAGCAGCAGTTCAATGCTTAATAACATATTAACAAGCCATAACATACATGAGGCTGCTGGCAGCAACATTGTGAAATTAAACATACAATTCATGGTAAATACTAAACACCAAAATCTGTTTCTTCAAGTTTCAGCAAACTGGAAATTAATAACCAAAAGTTTAAACTTTAAATTTAGAAAATTGTTCATGCAGATTAAATTCGGGATTAAATTCGAATTCGGGATTAAATTCGAGTTCGCCATAAAATTCGGCGAACTCGAACGAACATGTTCGTTGCAGCTTGAAAATCGCCGAATTTCGAATTTCATGGATAAAATTCGGCGAATCTGGTGACTTAGAGTACAACATTGAGTGCAGATGCGTGATAAGAGCAGCTCAATGATTGGAGCAGCACAGTGACAGGAGCAGCAACATGAAATGCATAGCATGGTCATTAAGTCCAGCACTGTGATGATAAGTGCAGCACGTTGAGGTACAGCAAGTGGACGAGATGCAGCACTATGATAGGTGAAGGAGTCACCTTGGAGAATCAGTTGAAGCAGCATGTCTTCAATTGATCTCATGTAGATATAGAAAGTCAAAGTATTGACTTCTGTTGTAAACGTACTATCTCTCTCTCTCTCTGCTGAACTACTGAAGAACATAGAAGAAGAATTGATCAAGGGTTTCCCCACATTGGGGTTTGTCCCTGGCTAGCGCCACATCTTGTGTCCTCTTGTCTTGGCTTGTCTTCTGCGATTTATGTTTATGTTCTATCTGCAGTTTACTTTAATGCTGATGTGATTGCTAATCTAGAAAAGATATTGAGCTAACTGTGAAAATTGAAATAAATTGCTCTAAGCATAGAACATACCTAAACTTAACA
Source organism: Pinus taeda (assembly GCA_000404065.3). Classification (NCBI taxonomy): domain Eukaryota; kingdom Viridiplantae; phylum Streptophyta; class Pinopsida; order Pinales; family Pinaceae; genus Pinus; species Pinus taeda. The sequence continues at coordinate 54,710 of APFE031335841.1, forward strand.
AAGCTACACTACTTTCACTCTCTTTGGCTTAATTCAGATAGTTCACTTGCTAACCGATTATGTAATGTATTGACTCATCTCATTTCAGTAGCTAGAGAAATAATAAAGAGAAAACATAACTCCATATATTACTTCACATAAAGTATCTCTTTTAAGTAGTGTACTACTGTCCTTTCTGATTTCAGTAACTAATAACGGGATACAGCAAGAACAATGTTCTCTATGGAGTTATGTACTTTATCTCCTTGGCTTTATTATATCAAATTATCTTTAGACTTTAACCCATGTGATGGGACATGAAAGAAACAGTCCATGTCATGTGATATATGGAATTATGTTCTCTGTATATTATCTCTCAAAATACCAAAATAATATGAATCAATATCTTAAAACAAAATTTCGTAACAGTAAGAACCATTAAAATATTTTACTAGGCCATTTAAGGACCTCCCACTACACAAATCCATAGAAAAATGTCTCTTACCTTACTTTACGAAGTCTTTCTTCAACGTATTAACTTCTCTCATTTCCGTAACTAGACACAGAATAAAAAGAAAACATGACTCCATAGCAACAATGCCAAGAAAGTCTTTACAATGACTAGAGAGTCTTTACAAAACCAGGAAAGTTTTTCCAAAGCCCACTAATCTTAACTTATCCTTGTACCATTTTACAGTTTAATTTGCCAACTTTGCCAATTTAAATTTAATTTAAATAAATACCATCTTTGGCATATCCCAAAAAGGATTCCTATGATTCAAGAACAAATACAAAGAAAAGTTATCACAAAACAATTCTATCGAAATAGAAAATTGAGCTCAATGCTTGCACCAGTGATTCCATTTCCCTACTGTCAATAACATTAATCATTACTTTTCCATTGGAATCCCTGTTTCAAAATGATGAATTTGCAAATAAAAGGTTAAATCCAGAAACAGATACTAATTGATATTCCCTATAAAGTTAAGAAAGAAAAAAACAATTTCAGGGGCAGTATTGTATAAGATAAGATAATGTCCAACCAATGACCACAAAAGTAGGTCAGTGGGACTGAATAGTACAACCAGCATGAAATTATATCAGTTGGAACTATCATAGGTCACATAGTTGAGAAAATAAAGAAGACTGTCCCTTATCTAAAAGGCCGGAAATTTCTTAAATAAAACAGAGAAATATGTATCATCTTTGTAAAGCAGATGATCCATGATTTAGGCCACCAGATACAGTTGTGACACTTGTATTTTACCAGCCAGTGAAGAATGATTAAGAATGCTGAAGTACAAAGAAACAACCTGAGTCAACTTAATCAAGGCCATAAGTGACATTTGAAGCAAAGAAACATATTCTAATTTGTCAGCATCCTTCTGAAGACCTCTTGCAACTGAGCAAATCAGTTTCTGAACAAGCTTTTCTGACAATGCTGCTCTACCCACTAAGGTACCCACAATCATAAGTCCACCAACCTGCCAAAGGATGAGAACACAGAATTAATATGGTCAATTTGAGGCTTCTTTCATTGGCACTTTACTAAGAACAAAAAAAAGAGGAAAAGTACAATCATAGATTACATGCTGTGTATAAATTGCTAGAACATGGACTACCTTTAAAGAAAACATATTTTAAAGCACAAGTTCTACCCTTCCAAATCACTGTTAACTTCATATATCAATGTTTACGCCTACATCATCAGGGAAAACAGAGCATGTAGAAAAAATTTCACTACATTGAATATTAAAACGTATTATTAAGATAAAAATAACTTGGTGCTTCATTTTGGTTGCAGATGCTCTGCAAACCACAAATTACAAGAATAGACATCAGGCAGAAGTGTTATGTTGCTTTGCACAGCAAAAAATTATCTTAAATTTTGAGGATTATCTAAGGCTGAGCACATTTAATAATACTCTAGCAGTGATCATATGAATAAGCTTATCTGATCTATCTGTTACTAGGTTATTGTAACTCATGTCCTGCTATGAGTCTGCCACATAAAACTGCTTTTATTCAAAGGCAAGGGAAAGAATACAGAATGGAGTCGACTCCACTGCCGACATCAACAGTGGAAAACAGAGCATATAGAAAAAATTTCACTACATTGAATATTAAAACGTATTATTAAGATGGAAATAACTTGGTGCTTCATTTTGGTTGCAGATGCTCTGCAAACCACAAATTATAAGAATAGACATCCGGCACAAGTGTTATGTTGCTTTGCACAGTCAAAAAAATTATCTTACATTTTGAGGATTATCTAAGGCCAAGCACATTCAATAATACTCTAGCAGTGATCATATGAAAAAGCTTATCTGATCTATCTGTTATTAGGTAATTGTAACTCATGTCCTGCTATGAGTCTGCCACATAAAACTGCTTTTATTCAAAGGCAAGGGAAAGAACAGATTGGAGTCGACTCCACTGCCAACATCAACAGTGGAATCGGTGTCATGCTTTATGGGTCCCCTGTAGCTATGAGATATCCATAATTGCAAGTTATTACTAAAGTCGTATATCATATGATGAGATTTTTTTCCACATCAATATACTCATTCTTACTGTCATAACTGTGGAACACTTCATTTTCTTGCAAAATCCACAACTTATCCATGTTTGTAACAATACACCGTTTAACTGTTGCAAAACAGCCATTCTAGGAATTGAGAATGGAATTAAAGGCAACTTCAGACATTCAAAAAACTAGAATCATGCCAGTATGATGGAATATCTTCATGGGCATGCACCTAATGAAAAATGAAGAATTCTTTAGAAACTTCCAGACTGCACAATTTCAATAAATGCTTTAATAGCATATTGGGAAGTTGTCACTTGCCACCAATGTCACATGGTTCGGGTTCGAGTTCGAGTTCGACAACGATTAAATTCAATTCGAGTTCGAATTTCTTAATAAGGTTCAGAACTTCAGATGAGGTTCGCCATTAAATTCAATTTATATATATAATATATATATATATATATATATATATATATATATATATATATATAATCTTTAACATAAATAATATAACTACAAATATCCAAATATTTATATAATTTAAAAAAAAATTGATTTCCAACAACATAAAATATATAATAATCTTGAAATAAAATATAACATAAAATAATAAACTATGATATCTAAATATTATATAATTTAAATAAAATTATTTTTAAATAATAATTTAATTCATACACACTTTATTCATTAATAAAATAATGAATTTCAACATAACGATCATGAAACATTATTATCTGTTGAAAATTTAAAATACACATATCACGACTGGACCCATTCGCTTCGATAGCTTACGGTAAGGGCATTCCCAATCTGAATCATTCTGCAAGAATAATGGCTTTTTATCGCAAGTGGGCCAATCACCGAATTCTTACCAATAGATCGCCCGCGCCGAGATGGACGAGCCCGTTGAAACTTTCCATGCCTCAAGCCCTTGTGCCAAGTGTTCTGTGCAAGAGTAGAAAATGACCCCGCACTTTTCTCGAATCAAAAGTAGTGGTTGTTCTTCTCATGCCAATAGAGAAAGAATCTCGAACTAGACACAGCGTGGATGAAATTTTTCATTGTAACCAGTGGAGAAAGAGCCTCGGACCATACCTTGTGCGACTGGAATTTTTGTTCATACATTACACGATTGGAGCTTTCGTTGACCACGACAATGCCCGAAAACAAAACAAAATTGAGGAGCTAAAAATATTGGCAATCATTCCCAAACTAAACAGTGGACTGTGAGTTCAAGCCAAACCTAAGACAAATCTGAACATTTTGTTGAGGTCCGCTGAACTTCGAACCTCAAGGTTCAAGTTCGACGAACCTTGTGACATATCTTGCCACTTGTCACACCACATTCTAAAATTCAAAGACAACGTACAGAAACAAGAGAAAAGATATAATGTGCCCATATCTACAAACACAAGGTGGTGAGAAAGGTTGTGCATAAGTTGTGACTGCTTGAATAGACTGTCACAGGATTATGACGCACGGATCTTAGTCACTGACACAATATACTTCCATTGAATAAAAGTACTAGAAGTTATGACATCCTTAAGAAGATTAACATAAAATGACAAACAATTGGGCAAGGAATATTCTTGCCTATGTCTACCAGCTGTGTGCTAGACAGGATCAGTCAGAACTAGAGATTGGCAGGATGAATTAATTAATCTACACAAATGGACAAACCAGCATATAAAAAATAAGGATGGCTATGCTTGTAGTTCCTAATAATTGAGATAAATCTTCCCAAACATTAGAAAAGGAGGGCATTTTAGTCAACTTACCCAATAATCATTGAAAAAGAGAACAGTCAATCTGGAAAACCTTTTAGCTGTTAGAAAGACAAATTAAAAGGGAATCATCTGATGTTGAGGAAGCATCTGAGTATAGATATATAATGCATTCTCTTGTTTTCGGTAATGTCTTTTTAGTTAACTATTTTAGATAAGCTCTTCTGTGTTAACTCTAGATAATGTTAGTACTCCTGGGGGCTTGGGAAGAGAACCAACAATCAAGCTGAAATATATGGCCTCTTGCTCAGATTAAACTTGGCCAAAGACATGGAAATCTCTAAGGTAGCAATCCTGGAAGACTCTCTCCTTACTATTCAACATTGTACAAAGGCTCATTTCCTAAAGAAAAAAAATCACCTCAAACTTCTTCTACAAAGAATTACTTGTGCATTGGATCACTTCAATCTCAAGTCCTTTTTTCATCCTTAGATACCAAAACGCGGAAGCTGATAGACAGGCTAATCTTGCTTGCCTTCTAAAAGCGGGTCAGACTGAAACAAATGAATCCTCAGGTTGGAGAAACATCCCATGACTCTCCCCCCTCCCCCCTTAGTTTTAATGAATATGACTTGGATTCCTATACTAAGTCCTGCTCTCCCATGTGTTGAACGAAATATTAGAGCTCATTATCATAAAAGGTGGCAATTAATGAAGGGTGTCGTCGCTCTTGGTGAGGTCACAGCCCATGCAAGGGAATTCCTTCCAATGTTCTCACACACATTAAGATTCAAGACCGTACGGCATACCAATCTTTGATCTTACCTTGCACTTGGCTCATTGACTGTCTCAAGGATGAGGAACATAATGAAGTTTAATGGCGACTGGATTGGCATAGCATGTGAAATTTCTGGTTTTTGGGTTAAATTCATGGTCATCGTTCGCTTCTTCCTCCTCAACCTTCCATTGCCTGACTGGTGTGAGTTGTTGCTCAATAGTCTTCAGTAGTGCCTAGCACTGGCTCATTTGAGTTGAGCTGTTTTCTCAAAGTTTATCTATGATAATTGGCTTCTCAGCTATGTTAGCTACATTACTAGAAATAGGGCGAATTTACAGTGTCAGCTGGTGCGAATTTGGGACTCACTGCAAAGGAATCTCCATTAGTCTAGCCCTCTCCTGGGCACACTTGGTCTCCCAGTCTATTCGTGAGGGCACACTGTAGAGTAGTTTGGTTGGTTGCAACTCAATTCGCCAACCTGTTACTGCTCATGGGTGCTACTCCTTGCATTTCAACCTTCCTCTGTTGGGTTCACTCATTCTCAAATATCCCTTTCAACTCTGCGTGGAATTCCCTGTTAATTCAGCACTCAGTTGTTCTTGGTCACTTCTCTCTTTTATTTGGAAGTCCCCCCACTCCTTTACCTCCTTCAATTTGTTTTCCTGGCTCAGCAAATAATTGTATTAGCCTTGTTCCTCCCTATGGAGAGTGGTTGATTTCCTCTGGCCCACTTTACGTAACTATCATCTAGGTGAATGTTATTTATCTTTGGACCAACGTTGACCCTATTGCTTTTCTCGACAACCCTCTCATTGGTCCTTTGAGTCCTCCGAGCCTCATCCTCTCTGACACTTGATCCCTTTACTCCAACAACCAGACAATGTCGACCAAGAAGAAAAAATTAGCTGCAGCAGGGGGTAACATTAATTGTAGAATGTGTTCACAACAAATTGAAGCTCTTCAGTTGGAACATATGGACATTAATTGGACACTACACCAGCAAATGGGAACCTCCATTTCTCTCATGGACAAGATACAAATAGTGGAAGCGTTGACACTTGCTTCTCCCCACATAAACTTTGATAGTTTTTGATCATGCAACATGGTTGTGACTGCTTCCATAATGGTTCTATTCTTCCTCTCAGCCACACCATTTTGTTGGGGATTGTACAACACAGTGATTTCTTTCTTTATTCTGACATCTTTGCAAAAATCATTAAAATCATTGGAGGTGAACTCTACCCCATTATCAGATTTGAAAGCTTTGATAAGCTTTCCAGTTTGATTTTCAATCATAGCCTTGAAATCTCTGAACATGTCAAATGCTTCCCCTTTCTTTTTCAAAAAGAATATCCATGTCTTGCAAGAAAAATCATCAAAAAAAAGTTGTGAAATACATGTAGCCACCAAGAGAAATAACAGGGATAGATCCACATAAACTAGAATGTATGAGCTAAAGCACCTAACTAGTTTTTGTTTTGCTTGAAGCGAATGGTCCCTTTATATCCTTTCCACTTGGACATCCTAGGCAAACTCCTTCATGATCCATTCTAATCTCATGCATTCCATAAACCATCTTCCTTACTGATCTGAAATCACTCGTGAATGATCTCAGCTAATTAATGAAGGTATTACAGACCCATGTGTTGGGGTGTGCCTATGTTATTTTAAGCAACGGATCGATAAGATTGCGAAATACACAGGCACTTGGAACAGTAAGAGAAACACAGTAAGCAAATACAAAACACAACAAATTTAATAAGGAGTTCACCCAATCCTCCTGGGCTATGTCTCCGGGTCTAACCTTCAGTGGTGGCCTTTTCTATTGTCTCCTAAAGCAGAGATTTTACAATAAGGAGCTCAATTTGAGTCTCACTTAACAGAGAATGATCAATAGATTGTACTTGGATCCCCCAAGTCTCTAGAGTACACAGACTCCCCTTACTGAATCTCGACCTCGACTGGTCTTAATGGTATGAGTCCAATTTGGTACTCAATACCTGACAGGTCTACACAGAGGAGTTGCTTGAACCTCTCAAGCCTTCTCTGGAGTTCATAGACTCCCCTTAATTTAAGCTTTGATCTAGTTAGCATTCAACAACAAAATCCAGCACAAGCTTGTCTAACCTTAAACAACCTAGAGCTCTGATACCACTTGATCTGAAATCACTCGTGAATGATCTCAGTTAATTAATGAAGGTATTACAGACCCATGTGTCGGGGTGTGCCTATGTTATTTTAAGCAACAGATCGATAAGATTGTGAAATACACAGGCACTTGGAACAGTAAGAGAAACACAGTAAGCAAATACAAAACACAACAAATTTAATAAGGAGTTCACCCAATCCTCCTGAGCTACCTCTCCGGGTCCAGCCTTCAATGGTGGCCTTTTCTATTGTGTCTTAAAACAGAGATTTTACAATAAGGAGCTCAATTTGAGTCTCACTTAACAGAGAATGATCAATAGGATTGTACTTGGATCCCCAAGTCTCTAGAGTACACAGACTCCCCTTACTGAATCTCGACCTCGACTGGTCTTAATGGTATGAGTCCAATTTGGTACTCAATCCCTGACAGGTCTACACAGAGGAGTTGCTTGAACCTCTCAAGCCTTCTCTGGAGTTCACAGACTCTCGGACTCTCTCTGTTCTGTCTACTCGATGCTGCCTTTGCTCTGCAGGTCAACTTGGCTTCTCTGTTCTTCGTAATTCACTTCTTTCTCTCTACTTTTGTTCCCCTTGCTCTTTGTTTGTTCGTGGCTTAAAGCCAATCTGCTCCCTGACTGTTCGTTTCCACTTCCTGGCTCTCTAGATCGCCTGCCTCTGTCTGCTGGAATTCCCCTGCTTTGTGTCATCATCGTTGTGTAACGCTTCACAGAGAGGTGGCCACTTGTTTCCTCACGAACTAAGTGTCAGTTCTCTTTGAACGGTCGTTATTTCCGTTGCTCCAAGATTGCCCGCGAAACTGTTCCTCTACCAACTCATCGGTCATGTCGGACCTCAAATCTCATGTACCTCAGTCTATTTCCCTGTCAAATCCGGTCTTCCATCGGATTGATTCTTCGTCGTTGATCTGGAGCCTCCAAATCCTACGGTCTCCATCTATATCGCGCAGGTAAGTTGCTCGACTGTTACTCACGCGATGTAAGCAGTTTTCTCTCACATCCGTTGGATGCATGTCACCCGGTGTGTGGCATCGCGCTGAACTCGGCCAAACCCGCTTACCGCTCGAAGTGCACGCGATATCCTACAGATTTTGGGCGCGAGACCCACCTTCTGAGGGTTTCCGCACGGTTTCCTGTTTTCCTCGTGACCGAGCGCTCAGGGCTTTCCTTCACTGAGAGTTTTGGATCTGGGCTTTCGATTGCCAATTTGCGTCCATGCGCGGTCTCCATGGGCCAACGGTTAGCGCACTTTGACTGAGGGTCCTCGTTGTTCCGTGTTGGCCACAAATTGCCTTTGTCCAAAGGTCATCTCTAATAAGCTCGTCATTCATAAGATTTTGAAGCCTGGCATAATTTGAAACAATCATGGAAATGTTTAAGGATCCAATTCGGATCACTTACATGAGGTAAGGCTTAGTAGTGGAGGTGTGCGAATCTTTTGAGCCATAGATCACACTGAAGATCAGTATCATGGACCCATGCATGAATAGATTTACCATTGACTTTGTCAAGCCCTTCACATCTTGATCCAAGAGAGGATGTTTCTCTCATACTTGAGTTCAAAGGTCAGGTTAGAATTTTTCTATTAATAAAATCAACTTTCATTCCTTTATCTTCTAGAGAAGATATGGATACAAGATTCTTTTTAAAACTAAGTACATACAATACTTCTTGTAGAAAAATAAATTTGTCATCATCTTACTAAAATGAAACTAAACCATAACCTTTAACTTAGTGAGTAGAATTATCTCCAAGGATAACATTTAAATTAGTCTCCCTCTCAACTAGATGAGAATGTCTTTCTGTGTAACCAGTAAAATGTTTGGAAGCACCACTATCAACTAACCAACTATCAAATGAATCTGCAGAAGAATTGGAAAGAGCGGAAACAAGAAAATATTGTGATTGAGTTTACATTGCATTATTTATATACCTCGGATTTCTTGTTTACTTAGAATGGTCTTTTCTTTGATTTTCAAAAGTGTCTTTTATATAGTCAGATTTGTTTTTGAAACTAGGTGCTCTTCTTCTTTATTTACAATCACAAGCAAAGTGACCTGCTTTTGACTTAAGCATCTAACTTGTGACATGTCTAGATTCCTTTTATTTGATTTGAAAGCATATTTCTTTTTATTACCTTTCTTTCTCTTGTCATAGGCTAAAAATGCAGTAGGTTCTCCTTCTTCATGAAGTGAAATTCCCCTTTTGGAGATCATTCTGACCTCCTTTTGGATACACTTTCCCAGGAGCTCATCAAATGTGGGAATAGTGTTGATATTGTTAATGGTGGTGATAAAAGTCTATTAAACAAGAGAATGGCCTCCCAATGCAATTAACCCCATTTCTTTGTCAGGTACAACTTCACCAACTATTGATAGTTGATTCTTGATTTTGGTCATTTTCAGGAAATATGCTTGAACTGTCTCTCCTCTGTTCATCTTGATGTCCTTCAATTGATTCTTCAAGGTAATAATCTGGTTCAAGTTACTAATTGCAAACATGTCATTTAGTTTGTCATACATTTCTTTAGCTTTCTTCAAACCAGAAATATAAGTAATGAGATGATCACCAAGAGAGTCAAGGATATTTTTTCTAGCTTTGATTTCACCCCTTTTACAATTGGATTTGACAGCAACACTTGAATTCTCTGGTGGATCAGCTATTATGCCTTCAACATACTCCAGAACTTTTTCTTCAAGAGTGGTATCTAGCCTTATTTTCCATGGTCCAAAGTTTGAAGCATCATTCAGCTTCTCCTCTACCTTGAAGTAGGACGAACTCATCTTGATAAAAAAACTCTAGTAGTAAGTGGGGTCTCTTCAGCGGATCTCTAGTATCCTTGGACTTGTCTTCACCAAGGCTTTGATACCATGTTAAAATTTAAAAGTTCTATGCAGAAATTTAAAAATTCTTTGCAGAAACTTGAAAGTTCTATTCAAAAATCTTAATGTACTTTGCAAAAAAACTAAATGTTCTATGTTGTTGCAATTGCTAATGCAAATTTCTTCTTCAAAACTTTTCAAATTAGCAATTGTAGGTAGAACATAAACTTAAGGATCATATGAAGACAGCCAAGCACAAATATGAAACGCTGAGATTTTTGGTCCAATAACCAGGGCAAAACCCCTCACGTGGGAAAACCCAAATGATTATTCTTTTGTTAGATTTCTTCAATTGTTCAGCAGAGTACAAAGAGAGGGAGAGAGAGAGAATGAGAATGAATAAAGTCACCAATGTCTGATCAACTTGCAGCTAAAGTGCACTTGCTCTTTGCTTGAAGATCTTCTCCTTCTCTTGATTAGATCATGTCCTTCACACTTACTCCACCTCTTTTCTTGCTCTTGCTCTTCGCTAGTTCTCACACTTTTCTTGCACACACTCAACACTTGCTCTCTTTCTTCACAACAAACATGTCACTCTCAACTCTCACTTGCTCTTGCTTAAATAGACGAGAAAGAAGAGGAGTTACAAAATGAATTCATGCCTTGAACTAATAATAGGAGAATACAATTCCATGAGAGAGGAGTTACTTGAGGAGAAGTGTAACTCATCCCAAGAATAGAGAGAGATGTACACTTGCCTTGAGGAGTTACAATTCGAATTAGGGAGAGAGAGAGTTACACTTGGACATGAGAAAATATTTGGTGAAAGTTACAAATCGAATTGAATGAGGGAGTTACAAGTGCATTTAATGAGGAGTTACACTTTTGCCATACATTGAATTAGTGAGGGAGAGTGACATCCTCTTAAGTGTGGAGTTACTATTTTATTCTCACTTTAATTTACTTATTCCATGAGAGAAATTGCTTTTATTAATCCATTAAACGTGAATAACTTTAGACTATTTTATAAATAATAGTATTATAATAATACTAATACGGGTAAAGATAAAAATATTAATTCTTGACTTGTATAATCATGATTGATTTGATTTTAAAGTGGATTCCATATGTTGAGATCATTCTTGATCATTTAGACACGACTTTCTAGTTTTGGAAAGTCACTTCCATATTGAAATGTAACTTACTATTCTTGGAAAATCATATTAGAATTGTCATAAATGAAATTTTATTATAGGTGGTTCAAACAAAACTAAAAGATATGATTTCTTCTAGGAGAAATTCATCCTTGAGTTGCCAAATTTTAACAAAGGCAGACAGTCTTCAGGAAGGAAAGGCAGCCAGTTACCAGTAAGGAAAAGAGCGACCTTATTGCCTTACAGCCCAACAAAATAGGACATACCGTTGTCCTTACGCATTCCATTCAACTATATGGATTTGAGGGCAGATTGCCTTGATTTCCATTCAAACTGAAATTTTCAAGATTGTTGTACAACTGATTAATTCTCAAAGCCATGTTTCCCTGTAAGGGAGCTCTTGCGAGTTCTGAAGAAAATTTTCACTGACGAAGTAATCTAGAAGGGCAGAAATATTTGCGTACTTTGTGATTGGTTTTCTCATTTTCCACTGCATGCAAAAGTTAATATTACCAACAAGTAACTAGCTTTGATTCATTTGCTTAGATAGTTTTAGGATATTTTAACATGGTATTAATGCTCCAGCTTTGAGAGAAAATCAAATCTATAATTTTTAGGTTACTTCAACGAGCTTGAAAGATAAAGCTTAGGACAGCCATGTTAGTAACCAGTGTGAAAGTTGAGGATCGACTCGATGGGGTTTCGAATTTCTTGCCATGCAAGGCAAGAATCTCAGTGATCTTGAAAGAACAAGACTTGTGGGAAGTCGTGTCCAACCCTCCAACTCCAACACAAGTCTCAAGGAGCACGCAGACACCAACAATAGTAGACCTAGCTACGCAAGCAACGTGGTATAAGGACGTAAAGGCATAGAGGGTGATCCTTGAAGCTATTAAGGATAATATAATTCTGCACATTGTTGCGAACATCTCGATAACATCTCGATTTTATCTCGAAATCATGATTTTATGGCCTAGCCAATGTTTGCCGATTTTTAAAAATATTTTTATGGTATCTTTAATTTTGTCGATATTTACCGATATTTCCCTGATTTTTATGATTTTTTGGTTTTCCGGACCCTTGATGATTTTATCCCGATGTCAATGTTCGCAACATTTCTGCATGATGTAGAAAAGACTAGATCTAAGGAGATGCTTGATGCCTTAGTATCGCTTTTTCAAAGTGATAATATGAGTCGAAAAATGATTCTCAAAACTAAGCTCAGAGAGTGCAAAATAAACCTCTCCGATAATGTAACCAACTACCTTATGAGGATCACACAAATCCGTAACCAGGTTGCAGTGAATGGAGGATTTGTATTGGATGCAAAGCTAGTGAATGTTGCTCTGAATGGATTCACCAAGGCATATGAACCATTCATCATGGGCATTTTTGCTCAAGAACATCTTCCCAATTGAGAGAGACTTTGGGATGACTGCATCCAAGAGAAGACTCATAAAGATTCCAGGACCAGCAAGCAGGGAGGAGCAACAGATGAAAACTTGGCCTTGCTCAGCAAAATGAAGAAGACCAAAGGGAAAGTTTCCATCAAGAAGGGTGAAATTCAGGTAGAGGGACAACAATCTGAGTAGAAGAGAGATATAAGCAAAGATCAAATGTTATATCTACCGTAAGAATGGCCACTTTGCTTCTCAATGTCCACAAAGGAAGAAGGGCAAGGGGGAGTTGCAGACAATTGTAGCAACAACGGAGACACAGTTGAGCGAGCTTGCTTCCAAGTTCCAAAGTGACTTTTCACTTGTGTCTTGCCTTTATACCAGCACCATTGCTAGAAGCACCTGGTACTTGGACAGCAGCGCCTCCCACTACATGACAGAGGCTAGAGAGTTATTTAGTAGTTTTGCAAAGGATGGCTAAAGAACCCATATTGAGCTTGGTGATGATGCCAAGTATGCAGTGAAGAGACAGGGGACAATTCATTTCCAACTTGATTCAGGAGGGTCCTTTGATGTGTCAAAGGTACTTTATGTACCTAGCCAAAAGAAGAACCTTTTGTCCATCTCAGTCATGTAGGGCAAAAGTTATGAGGCTAACTTTCGGAGGGGTCAAGTGTTCAATTGCCCAAAGGGAGTCAGTCCAACGACTACAGTGAGGATTGGAATGAGGGACGGTAACCTATATGGACTTTAAGGCCAGCCTGCTCAAGCATTAGTGCACACTAATGAGAGCATGTACGAGCTTTGGCACAAGAGGTTGGTACATCTCCATCACAGAGCTCTACCATTACTGAGACGAATGGTCATTGGGATTCCAGACATCAGTTTGGACCAATAAGGGGTGTGCAAAGGTTGTGCAGTGGCCAAAATGTCATAGTATCTTTCCCTAGTAGCGGGACTTGATCCAAAGATATTTTGGATCTGATCCATTCTGATTTAGCAGGGCCTATGTCAGTATCTTCAGTAAAGGGTGCATATTACTATGTGACCTTCATTGATGACTTCTCTAGGAAGACCTGGATCTACTTCAAGAAGACCAAGGGCGAGTTCTTCAATCATTTCAGAGCTTTCAACGCTTAGGAGGAAGATCAAGGTGTTGAGGACAAACAATGAGGATGAATACACCTCTAATGAGTTCACAAATACAGATATCAAGAGAGAGAAGACAGTGGCCTACAACTCGCAGCAAAATGGATTTGCAGAGAGGAAAAATCGGTTTATCATAAATGCGGTGAAGGCCATGAACCATGATCAGAGTTTGTCGATGAACACGATTGAGTATTTGTTGAATAGAAGCCCACACAGGATTTTGGAGGATAAGGCACCGGAGGAAGCATTCACAAGCAAGAAACCTGAGATAGGACATCTTGGGATATTTAGTTGTCCAGTCTACATCCACATACCTGTGGAAAAGAGGACAAAGTTGCAACCCTTAGGTGAGAGGGGAATTTGGGTGGGACGCAGTGAGATTTGAATGCTTAAAGTCTTCCTGAAAGATCAGTGAAAGACAGCGTTAAACCGAGAGGTCAAGTTCGAGAAGAACTTGGCATCTAGGAAATCTTAGGACCTACTAATAGTTGTGGAGGGGACTCAAGAGGAGGAACCAAAGGAGGAGCCAAGAGCAAAGACTTCTAGTAACAAAGATAGCCAACCTTCAGTGCAGGAGGAGCAGTAAGCTCCTTCAACATTAGTTAGGAGGCCTAGGTGGGTGGAGTAAACCTTGCAAGATGCTTAGGAGCATGTTGAGCCTCCCAAGACCACTTTAATGGAGAGCAAACCTTCGCTGAGGTTTTCAATGTACATGGCTTTGATGACCAACATCATAGACTCAAAGCCTTCCAACTTTAAGGAAGAAGCCAACCAATAGGTGTGGAGAGATGCCATGGTGGAGGAGCACAACTCCATCATGAAGAATGATGTGTCTGGGAAATTATGTCGAGACCAAAGGGGAAGTCAGTTGTGACTTCCAAGTGGCTTTACAAGGTAAAGCATGCATTAGATGGCAGTGTGGGGAAATGCAAGTCTAGATTTGTGACTCGTAGGTTCTTTCAAAAGGGAGTAGACTACGAGGAAACTTTTTCTCCTGTAGTCATATGCTCCTCTATTCGAGCAATTATTTCAATAAAATCTGATATGGGATGGAGCATCCATCAGATGGATGTGAAGACCACCTTCCTCAACAACATCATTGATGAGGAAGTATAGTCGAGTAGCCACAAGGGTTTGAGGTCCATGACAAAGAGACACATGTATGCATGCTCAAGAAAGCCTTATATGGACTCAAACTGGCACCCAGGGCCTGTTATGCGACTACGCCAGAATTGACAGCAATCCGCAGGGCATAGGCTTCACCAAGAGTGAGGCAAATCCTAACCTATACTTCTTGTTGGTTGGTCTAAGCCACTCATTTTGGTGTTGTATGTGGACGATCTCATTTTGACAGGTGCAGAGTGACTAATTGCAAGTTGCAAGTCAAATCTAACGTTAGAATTTGAGATGAAAGTTATCGAGGCAATGCATTACTTTCTGGGACTTGATGTTTCGCAACAATCAGGCGAAATCTTCCTCTGACAAGGAAAGTACACTCTAGAGATCTTGAAGACATTCAAAATGGAGGATAGCAAACCAATGAACACTTTGATGGTGACCAACCTGAAGAAGAATGATTCTTCAGTTTCAGAGTTGACAGACTCTAGACAGTACAAGGAGTTGATTGGCTCGTTGATGTATCTGGTCAACACTTGACCAAACATCAACTTTGTTGTTAACACCCCAAGCCAGTTCATGGTGGAACCAAGGGAGGTTCACTGGGTTGCAATAAAGCACATGCTCAGGTATTTGTTGGGCACGGTAGGATATGGATTGCAATATCTTGGTGGAGATGATGTGAGGTTGCAGGGGTACTCAGATTCAGAATGGGCAGGCAGTGAACAAATCAGAAGAGCACCTTTGGGTGCTACCTCAATTTGGGGTCAGTTGTCATTTCTTGGTTCAGCAGGAAGCAAACCTCAGTAGCACTGAGTTCGGGTGAGATAAAGTACATGGCAACCAGTCTAGCTATTTGTGAAACTATTTGGCTTCGCAAGCTATTCACAAGATTGTTTGGTCAAAGCTTGCGCCGACAGTGATCCACTGCAATAACTAGAGTTGTATCAAACTCTCCAGTGTTTCACGATATGTCAAAGCACATTGAGATCAAATACCACTTCATGCGAAACATGGCGTTGAGGGGAGTAGTCAAGCTCCAATATATTTCTACAGAGGAGCAGTTGGCAGGCATTTTGACCAAGCCCTTGGTAATGGGCAAGTTTGTCTGGTTTCAAGACAAGCTTGGTCTAGTGGAGAATACCTTCCTCACTACGAAGGAGTGTTAGTGTTTGTAGCTCAAACAGGTATTTCCATGACTGTGTCTACTTACAGAAATTGTCATTAAAAGTATCCTATGCTTTTTCAGAAGTTCACTTTATTAATTAATTAAAAAAGCGAACATTCTTTTATTAAAGTGATTTCTAATTAATAAAGTGACTAAAGTGGGTCACTTAATCATTTAATTAGAAGAGAGCCATTGATCTCACAATTAGATCTTAACCGTTAAAAATTATGTTTTTAGCTCATGCCAAAGTTATAAAAGAAAGAGAGGGCAAAGGACAAAGACACGCATTGAACATTCATTTCATAAGTCACGTAAGTGAAGGAGAAAATCAAAGATCTGATTTTCAGCCATGGGTGAGGATTTCAGTAGTATTTTAGCAAGGAGAAGGCAGCCAATCTTCAGCAAGGACAGGCAGCAAGTTAGTTGTAACACCATCCTCCCACATCTTCCCAAGTAACTAGCCAACCGAGGTAAACATGCGACGAGAGGTTACTATGATTGGATTCGACCTCCTATGTGACCTTAAGGAAGTGGAATCGACGGAAACATCACACACAGTCATCCAACATTAGCTTCAGAATCCTCAGGAGACATGTCAACGACTCAAACAGTCTGTCCCTGGGTCCCACTGATGTTCTGGACATCTTAGGCCTCAGTCGCTCTCATGCTATAGGCAAGGGAGCAACCAGAAACCCAAAGTCGCTCTCATAAGCTTGTTTGCCAATGACCAGAGACTAAAATTGCCAGTTTTATGCTAGCAACCCCGGGATTTAAGCCACTTTCTCAGGCCCAGAGCCCATGTCACTGCCCAGAATGGAGTGATAGCTTAAAATCAGTAAAAGTACAGGGAAACAATGATGCAAAAGCAATTAAGTTGAACAAGACCTTAACCAGACCCCTACTAGCCACGACAGGCATTTCGTCAAACGCATCATCAACATGTAACTTACAAGTGTAAACAACAGAATTAAGTGTAGGGATCTCATACTTATCTGAGTATCACTATGAACCAGTGTTCCCTCATGTCATTTGCTACATTATCATCTTTTATGTCATAGACACATCATCCATTCATATACAAGTAAAAACATGTTGAGAACCATGCATAGTTGTTGTCATAAAACATACATATAACCAGCATAACAAGGACAGAAATATCATAAACATATCAGCCATAAAATCAATATATACATTAGTACCTAAGTAACCGGAACCGGATTCGTTCTATAGGGCCCACGAATCCGAATCCGTCGTGTCTAACACGATTCTCTCGTAATTCGTGTCCAAAAAACATAACACATCATGTCCTATTTTGACATGTCGAATCCCCCAGCGTGTCACGATTTTGGAAATCGTGTCCTGTTTTCCAGGACTCGTTAGGTGGCAAAAGTGACCTGCGCGGGTATGAAAAGGCCGCACTTAGTCATTACAGCCACGCATATTTTCATTTGGCAAGCGTTTTGGCAGCTTAATGATCAAGTCTAGGCCCTAGTATTGATGTGCTATTCATGGTAATGTTAAATTCTTAAAGTAAAAGTGACATTCTCCTTAATCTTCATTTTCATCCTTTAACTTAAATTTTTAACATTACCATGAAATGACTCAAGATGTTTGAGAGTGGTTCCGGCCTCATTGGATTTCATATGGAGAAAGTAGAATTTTAGATTTCATTCAAAATCCAGCAGACTTATCAGTTTTTCAGGATTTCAGGATTGGGGGATTGCAATGTTTCCATTGAATTTTGTCATGTATTAGGGTATGGAACTCGTATTTAATCAAGAGCACCAATCCCTCTATGTACCTTGATGTTAGTGACATTGGTTGTCGAACTCCTGTATCATGACCCTCCTAAAAATGTACGCGTCACTCAAACAAAATCTTGACTTGACATGTTATGCTTGTTCTATCTTATGTTAATGCTTAGAGGGTGATATTAATGACAAAGATCCCTATACAGATACAGAGGTAATGACAAAGATACCTCTGGATATTAATGCTTAGAGGGTGATATTAATGACAAAGATCCTGATTTTCCAACAAGACTAAAAAATTAGACATTTCTCGTGGTGGCAAGAGGGCCAAGCATAAGAAGTAGATAATAGATTGACATGTATTTGAATTTTGTATGTCCTATGCATGCTAATAGCTATAGATGAAGATCTATGTTTGAAATCAATAAATTTGTATCATTAATTAAAATTTGTGTAAGAAATATATATTTTAATAAAATAATATATAACGAATCCTACGTGTCCTGTTCCGAGGGATCAACGTGTCCGAATCCGACACCACGAATCCCGAATCCCCATGGCAGGTGACTTAGATCAGTACATTTACACATGAAAATCAAGGAAATGAATTTCTCATTAATGAAAGCAATGAACCAACCAAAGATGGGACTACCACGTTCCACCGACCATAGATTGGCTGAGCCAAGTCTCTCTTCAGCCAATCACCCTCATGCCATATTCCAAGCATGAATGTGGGACTCATAGAACACACCAAAAGCACAAACAAGCATGGATGCCACCGGAGTTCTCCACCTACACCGTGAGGAATTTGTGTGCCTCCTAGTCTCTCAAGCTTTACCAGAATCCACAGTCTGATCCAAGGATTACTAGGCCCTACACCAAGACATACTCTCCAGACTTTATCGTACATCCCATCCCGAGACTACTAGGCCCAACGGAGAGAAAATCCACCTCTTGGCTTTACATATATCCCGCCATTCACGGCAAGGATTTCTAGGCCCACTGAGGCACACAATCTGGCATTACCGCAACCCACAGTCCGGTTCAAGGGTTACTACACCAGTGGCTTCCGTGATCCACAGTTCGGTTCAAGAACCACTAGGCCATGTATTTGTCAGTTCGAAGATCCACCCCCACTCAACTTTGAATCCAATCTGGCCATCCCACATTAACCGAATGTGAGAACCCATCTCATCAAAGCTATCATGAAATGGCAAGGTTAGGCTGAAGAACACTGTCACACCTGGCAAAACCACATGCGGTCCCATGCATGACAAATCTAGCAAGGAAAATACACATGCAAGTAAATACCTGCAATGAATCCTATTGTAGCTGCTTGATCTTTGCTTCCTCTTGCCTTCTTTGCCTTTCTTGCCCAAATGCCAAAGTGCTCCAAGAAACTCCAAGTGTCGAAGAGTGAGAAAGAGAGCGAAAATAATGAGAGAGCTCCAACACTAAACTGACAAAAGGTTACCAACTGATCCTCAGAAGCCTTTTTATGAATGAGGCATCTATTTTCTTCATCTTCCATTATTTTCCTTCAATTTCCTCTTCACATGCAACCTGTGACCTTTCACCTCCTTTTTCTCCTAATTTCCATTATTTTCATAAATAATTGTGCCAAAAATGTCATTTTGCCTTTCCAATGCCTTAGCCATTGCCTTTGCCAATTTCCTTAGCCATAAACAACCAAATGAACACCCTCTAGGATGTCTTGCCCAACATTCAGCTTGGAATAAGTGTCCCATTGACTGTGGTTATTGTTTTTAACTTTTATTACATGTAATTTTCACCAGGGTTGTTACATTAGCAGCAAAGAAGAGAGCAGCCTCACATCCAAGCAGAGCAGGTCGTATCGTTGTCTGTACGAATTTCGTTCAGTCGTACAGATTTGAGGGCAAACAGCCTCAATTCCATGAAAACTGAAATTTTCAGGTTTGTTGTTCGAATGATTAATTCTTAGCCATTTTTCCGTGTAAGGGAGCTCTTGTAAATTTTGAATGATGAATTGATCACGGAAGAAATATTTGTGTATTGTGTGTGATTGTTTTTCTTGTTTTCCACTGCATTCAAAAGTTAATATTACCAGCAAGTAACTAGATTTGATCTGTTTGCTTAGATAGCTGGTTTTAGGATATTTTTACAAAATATAACACATTTTGTGCTTTAAAGGAGGAGCATAACAATGGCTCTGAATGTTCACGTAATTTCTCTGTTGATTGCTTGGTCATGTGTTATTAGAATAAATAATGTCAACTCAAGTAACCAGGATGTGCACGTGATATTTTGCCAAGTATCTAATCAATACTTGAAGAATGTCATATTTAGTAGTCTCAAGAAAATGCTAGTGCTGAGTACAGTTCACTTTGCATTTGACTATTTCTTTCAATCTCTGCCATCCTTCCTACATGTACCTCTTCTTTGTTTCTTCGTGTGGTACCACTTGGTGAGGTAGTGCCAGAAAACATATGCTTACATGTCAAATAACAATCACAATGGCTCAGGAACATTAACTCAAGGTAAATGCCCACATCACACGATAAATGGCTCATAAAAAACTACCGGATCCATAGGCCCCTGGGGGATCCACGGATCCCCAAATACAATACAGATTCGGATCTAGATCCACCTAGATTAGCTCCAAATCCTAATAGAAATCTAATACTGGCAGCAAACAACGTTTCAAACAACAAAAATGGTGAAGAACGTTTCAAATACTTCTCTGATGGTGGGTCCTTGGTGAACTTTCTTAGCAGCGAACAGGGTTTCATCAGTTTGCCAACTATTCCGACACTAAATCATTGGATGCCCTGGAATATGCTAGAATAATGGCTACACATCCAAATCCCTAAGCATGTTCATTGGTCAAGCCCTACATTCACCAACTCGTTCCTTCACTTAATGCTCATCCAGTTTCTTAGCCTAATGATCGTTGGCCGAGCCCTCCATACATCAACCAAATTTCGCACTGATCAGCCTGTATAATAATTTATAAACGTATGGAGAACCAACCCTCCCATAAAGTGAGCTTTCTTCTACCAGAAATGGATATGAATTCCATAATTAATTCCATAAAAGTGATATTATCTTGATATAACTCATAATGTCATATTAAAGTATAAAGTTATATTAAAGTTAGGTAGTTATAAAAAGTAATAAATTATATTAAAGTTAGGTAGTTATAAAAAGTAATAAATTATATTAAAGTTATTAATTCATCTTAACGTATAAAGTTACATTAAATTATTATGTTATATAGTTAGACTAAAGTTATGTAAAAACTTGGTACTATAATTTATAAACGTATATGTCTATAATGATATTTATAATATGTCTTCGTTATACTAATATAAGTATTATATATTATAACGCATATATAAGTGATATTTTTTTATTTTTATATAAAATTTATTTCTCAAATTATAAAAATATATTCATATTGGATGTACATGCCATTTTCCTGTCATAACCTGATCCTGGTTTTTCAATAATGTTAGGGTCCCACCCTAACCCCCTTATTTATGTAATGGGATCACGTCATAGTCAAGAGTCAATAAAGCCCTTATTAATAATTGTAAGTGGTTAATCCGCAATTAATAACCGAACCACAGTTAGTTGCAAATGGGCTATAGTATTAGATAGATGGTATTATCAATACCACGGTATTGACCCGTGGTATTGCATGTATGAGTCATATATAAAGGATAGAGACTCCCTGCGAGGAGCATCGTGTCTTATTTTGTAATCGAGCCCCTGCTCTATTGGAGGTTGCCCCCTCGAAGAAGCAAGTGAACATTACTCTCTGAATAATAAAATCATTGCTATTCTGTGTTCTGGGTATCTTTTCTTCGCATATTCTGTATTTGGGTATCATTTGCAGGTTAAGAGCATAACAAATAATCTGGCCAATCCATATCTAGATCTGGACAAATCTGAATCTGTATCCGGATACAGATTCGGGTAACTTAGATATTAATAACCCGGCAAGGTTGAGTGAATGTTCGAGGATATTAAATATTGACTTGCTGCGAAGAGCATTTCAAGTTTGTGTAGGTGATTGTATACCAACTATTCAAGCATAACTTGAACGTTATATCTGAGTGTGTGTGTGGTTAGTTTCTGCTGAAAATTCTTATTATTTTAGAACGTTGAAGATGAGAACATGCCCTTATTCAATGATTCAGACATTATATATAAAATTATATAAAGTAATCCAAACTTAATGGCCATTATAACAGGCCTGGGATCTATTCTAACCATTTATAGGCAGGTCACCACCAAGAGACAAAGTTTGTTTAAGAACATAGATATTGATGAAAAGAAACAGTATGCCTTTCATTACTGAGTGACTATAATAGACAACATGAAAAACTAGCCAATTACACATGCTAAAATGAGAACTTATTTTAACCAAGTTAACATGAACCCATGTAACAATGTTTCAGAAACGAAAGTGGAAAAGGTGTTGTTTATTAACCACAGTAAATATCAAACAAATGGACAACCATATTATCAGTCTTTACAATTGTCATACAACATCAACTAATTATAACAAGCAACCACATGTGTTACAAAGACCAAAGAACTAGGATTAAAACTGACGAATAAAACAATCTAGATACAAACCAAAGCAACATGAAGAACTAGGCACAATAGCCTTGCTGCCAACAACATATTTCCATTATCTAGGTTATGTTTCACAAATATCCTGTAGTATGACTCAAACAAAAGATGTTTCAGAATGGCATGGGGTAAGTGTTGAAACCTTGTAGTCTTGACCAACCAGAGGATCAAAGCAATAAAGAATGAATGGGAGAACTTTGTTAACTAAATCAGTGTCCACAGTTTTCACAGCACCCAAGGTCTCAATTATTACTGCCACGCAGAAGGAAATTGACGATTTGGGGCATGCTCGGCTTTTGATCACTGGCATATTCTGCAATCAAAAAAATTTGAACAAAGCATAACTTTTAGGCATCTAGATAAGTGCAACAGACAGTAAGTACTCAGTTGAAAAGGCTAACTCCAAGAAGCATTATGCTAAAGCTCTACAAATTTCAGTATAATCAATATAAACCAATCACATACAGTGATGGATGTCTGGATGTAAACCCTGAACCCATATCTCAATTTGCATAAAACTAAAGGGTGAAGCTTACATATTCACATATTGTCTCCAAAACTGCTGTTACACAGGTGCACTGTTTAACCAGGACTGCTCTTGGTGGAGGTGCACCTGACTTCTTCACTCCTTCTAGAAAATGCCACTGAGTTTTTCTAATAGAAACATACAAGTTTACAACATCAATAAAGCTGTATTAATGAGAATAATAATGCTTTGGAGAAGCATCTTAACAAACTACAAAAAACAATGTAAGTCTGTAGGATACAATAAGATAAGGGACTCACTCCAAGTTTAGCAGCTGTACAATTCGCACAAATAAGCTTGTTTCATGGTAGGGAAGAGCACAGAGTATCACATCATCTACATTGTATGCATATATCCTGTATCCATATGATATCAAAAACATCAAGTAAATGAAGAAACAGAAAAATCCAAGCTAAAAAGCATTGCTTTGAAGTTTTTTGATGTGAGGTTCCATTTTCCTATTAATTCCAAAAATCAAAATTTAAGCTTAGAAAACAGTCAGTGTTCCATAGAGTTATATCTTCTGACAGCAATATGAATGTCAGGCGACTGATGAGGATTTCCGTAAATTGTCAGAACTGGGTAGCCACCTTTTATAGAGATTCAAGAAATGTTTCAAACAGTTGCTAGGCAAATAACCAAAACAAGTTATTTATGTAACTTGCCTGAAATGTCCAAAAATAAATTCACATGAATATTCTGTTTAGCTTGATCTCTACAGCTGCAAATTACAAAGTCTATGACACATGTTAACGACTTATACGTAGTTTGTCAATTGGGTCTAGCTCAGGAAGTTGAGCAGAGGAATGTTACCTCTTCACCTTGGTTCAAATCCCACTTGTGACATGTTCACTCTTTGTGATCCAATTTTTGACAAGGGCTCTTTGTGAGCCAAATGTTGGTAGGGATAAGGTACCAGCAATATCATTCTTGCTTATGGGCTTCAGGGTGGGATGCATTGTATTTCAACAAAAAAAGGATTAATGTGCATAGAGCATGTTTGATTTTCCAAAAGGGATGCCACTCCAAAACCACAGGGGCTGCAGAAAGCCTAATATTTCCTAAGGGGACCCCACAAGGGCTAAAGTTGCAGAGTGAAATTCAGTAGATTTGGATTAGCAAAGCAGTTCCATTTCCCCTCCAGACTTTTGCCTGTTTTTCTATCCATTTACAAAATGAAAATAACCATTTACAAAACCCATTGATAGACACTCCCACATTGCAAATGGAGCTCTCCCACATCAAGAACCTACAAAATAAATTGCGCTCACAACAGGCACTTTTTCCATGACACGCTGGACCTAGAGGACATCACTCTTGATCGTGCATGGATGGGGCCCAACTCCACACTCTTCATTCGTTTCTGGACCTTCGAGGACCATATGAGAGCTCTTCGGGCCAAGAGAAGACTTACCTCACTCCCATCCTCACAGAGAATTTTTCTTGAACCTGACCTCAACAAATCCCAATAGGTGAAACTCAAGTTATCCAAAGATCGGGTTGGAGCAGCACAAAAAGGAGGGAAATGGGCAGTTATCTGTGATCTCAAAGCCATTATTCAGGATTCAGCTCCTCAGGGATACTCCCAACCGTGGGCCAAATGATGATCACTTTCAGATGGAAGACATGATAGGGGGCACAGATCCACCATCTCCATTGGTTGTTGGAACTGTAATGGTGTATTTTGGTCTTCCCTAGGCATGCTTCATGACGCGATTGGGTCCTGGGACCTCCTTTTCCTTACAAAGACACATGTGAGTCCTATGCGGAGCCCACCCCCGATTCATGGGTACCACTGGGCATGGTCTTGCCAACAAGAGAAGGTTCGACAATGTCAGAGGCTCAGGGGTTGTAGCATGTCTTATACAAGACACCCTCTAGAGCTAGGTCACTTTGGTTTCTTTAGATGAGCATGCCAGATTTTTGTGGGTCCAGATCCATCAAAATAGGCCCCTAGTCTAAGACAGATATGTTGCAGTTTGCTACTTTCCGCCTACCACATCTCACTTCACATTTCACAAAGAGTCTAAGGGGAACCCTTTCCTTGACCTCTATGCAAACATCACCTGCTACTCCCTCAAATACATCATCCTTCTAGGAAATTTTAATGCGTGCACCAAAGACTTGCATCCTCCAGAGCTAGGTCACTTTGGCTTCTTTAGATGAGCATGCCACATTTTTGTGGGTCCGGATCCATCAGAATAGGCCCCTAGTCTAAGACAGATATGTTGCAGTTTGCTACTTTCCGCCTACCACATCGCACTTCACACTTCACAAAGAGTCTAAGGGTGCCCTTTCCTCGACCTCTATGCAAACATCTTCTGCTACTCCTCCCTCAAATACATCATCCTTCTAGGAAATTTTTATGCGCGCACCAAAGACCTGCAAGTACCCATCCATGACAGAGCAAATGATGCACTTTGCCTCCAGGTGTTGGAGCTAGCATCACTGGGACTTCATAGGAGCTCGCAAGACAAACATGGACTCTTCACAAGTTACAAGAGATACCTCTTATAGCTAGGGTAATCTCATGAGCTATTGATCCTAAACGAGCTCCCTTGTTTCCCTGATTCAGGGAATTTTACTTGCTTTTCTCATAGCAGTGTAGCTATTGTAGTTGGCTATGTCCTGGCCAACCAAGACCTTCTCCCCCAGATCCAGCGCTTCTCAGTCTCTCACCTCACTTTGGCTAACCACACTCTCCTCACCTTCTCCCTCTTTATATCCAATTCTCTCCCCGCCACCCTCCCAACCCTTTATCCACTCATCCCACCATCCTTTTTTATAAAGATTACGCGAACGCCTACAATACCCACCTCAAGACTCCCTCCCATCTCTAACTTTGGAGCCTTAGACACAACCACAGTTAAATACGACACACTTTCCACAGCTGTCATGGAAGCAGCCCTTGACTCCTACCCCCATTCCACTTGTAAGTCTCACCCTAAAACTGTTGATTTCTAGTAGCATCGGATGTGCTCTAAGTCTCAAAATTTGCAGGGATGCTTAGACACGTGCATTCTCCAATACCCAGAAATTGTTTAGGGAAATTCCACCCGAAGACCGTTTTATTAAAATAATTAATTATTTTTAATGGGCCCCTAGGTCTAAACTTAGGAAATTAAAATAATTAATGGATATTAATCTAAATTGTGGGTGTAACTTCTAGAAGAAGGCAGAGATAACGTCAATATGATCAGCGAGAGGATTATAAGAGAAGGCTTGATGGGCACTTGGAGAACACACAGAGAGTTCAAAAGATCGAATTTCTGAAGCAGAGTAGCTGTCGGTGAGAAATTCGAAGTGAACTTTTGTAGTGAGGGGCAGAGATAATATCCGAAAGAGGGAAGTTTTCCTAGGTCGGAGAGTACAAGGCAGAGAAGGTAGAGCAACGTCCGGAGAGACATTGACGCTGGCCCACACAGAGTTGATGCAGTGGCAGTGCTAAGCCTAGAAGGAGATCGAATTCCTGCTAAGGAAATTGAGTTTTAGAAGTCGGGAGTCGGGGTGTGAGACCGGGAGGCTAGAAATCGAAGTTTCTGGGCAGCAGAGGATCCGAAGGAAGAGCAGCGCAATCCCCAACAGAGGTGACGCAGAAGCTGCGAAGGGTTGACAGGGTGAGATCATCTCACTATTTGTTTTGTCCAAATTCTCTCTGTATCGGATAGCTAGTTGGGCATCCAATGAATTGTACTCAAAATTTACTATTGCATAATAATAAAACCCTCGTAGTTGTTGCACCAGTTTTCTCGCATTGGGTTTTTCCGGGGATATTTGTCCAAAAATAACTATGTAGATGTGTGTTGTATCTCTTGTTTATATAATTTAATTAAGTGAAGGTTGCAATTTTATTTACTTCAATATTTACAATAGAACACCATTAATAAATTGCATGGATTAAACAAGTAGGAGAAGTAACATCAATTTACTGCAATACGTATTCCAGGTTTAGGAATTTTCACATGGTATCGGAGCACAGATCGTGAGCAAAAGAGCTCATAAGAAAAAAGGAAGAGGGAGTTCGAAATTCCTGCAAAGGCAGCGATTCGAAACCCCAGAAGGCAACGCAATTCGAAGGCTTGAAGGGCAAAATCTGAGGAGAAATCAATTTCTCTGAGAGGGTCGACAGAGAAATTCGATTTCCAATTCGAAAACTTCTAGAGCCAGAACCTGCAGTGTTTTTTTCCTTGCATAACAGATCTTTAGCTAGGACGTAGATATTTTGCAGCGATTGCCAGGAGAATAGCGTCAGTGGGAGAGAAGGAGACACACTGAGGGAATTTCTTCCTCAAAGGACTTCTAGCCAAAGGGTCTAAATTGTCATGAGTTGAGCAGCAGCAAGGGGTAGCAGATCGACTCCAGCAGTGAGTGCGTAGGCTAGCCCAGCAACAACGCAAAGTAGAGAGGAGGCCATTCGACTGTCTATTTGGCAAAGATGTCAGCCAGTGGGTTGAGAGATCAGGACAGGTTGGATGAGGCATCCAACTATGTGATCTGGAAGGCAAGGATGTCATGCCTTCTAGTGAGCATTTTCTCAAGGCCTACATCGACAGCGTGGTGGTTGTGCCTGCGTATCCAAATCCGCTCAAGAAGTACAAAGGAGAAACGGCAAAGACAAAGAGAATGATCCTCAATGGAGTGAAGGATCATGTGGTCTGTCACATCACTACCAGAGGTACTGCTAAAGAGATAAGGGATGTGTTGTCTACGTTGTATCAGGGATCTTCCGAGCAGCGGAAGATGTACCTTGAGCAGAAGATGAGATCCATACAGATGCAGAAGGGGTAACACATAGATTTGTTCCTCACGAAGCTTCAAGAGACCTGTGATGAGTTAGCAGCTATGGGGTCTACACCTCAAGGGTCTGAGATGGTAAGACTGGCCCTAAATTATGTTTCTGAAGATTGGCAAGTCTTTGTCCAGAGTATACCCTATTGGGCAATTTGTAACATGCAAAAGATATTAATTATTAGTCTAGAAAGTCCTATGAGCCTCAAAGCACAAATCAGCCCTATTAGTGACAAGTCGGCCTAGAAGAGGATATTTGACCTCCACAGATTGGTTTATATAAGAGCAGCTTCGAACTACTTGGCATCAATTTGATCTATAAGCAAGACAAGTTCAATCTAAAGCAAGAAAAGGAAGAAAAGAAGGGTGAAGGATAAGGAGGCAAGAGGAAGCCTAAGAAGGAAGTGAAAATTTGATTTTTGAACCTTGTTCTTTCACATGTCTGAGGATTAGCATTTATATCACAATTGCAAGAAGTCGAAATTGCAAACCTAATTGCAAGTCCAAAACTTTGTTGCAAGAAGATCAAGATTCGAAGCCAAAAAGATTAAAAGCAGAGGAGGAGACCCTAGCGAAGGAAAGAGCCTAAAATTGGACTCCTCTGCTCACACATGCAAAGTAAAATAGGGTTTTGTGTTGTTGCAGGGCCGAAGAATTGAAGGTCGAGTTGCAGATTCGAATTGTTGGGCCAAGAGTTGGATTAGGGTTGATTTGAAAGATGTTGACTCTTGTTGGCTTTCGGAGTCTTTAACTAATAGCAAGGACTTTATTGGAGGGATGACTTAGTGCTTGGAGGAGGACTTGGTCTAGGGTTTTGGGTCTTGGTTTTCTCATTTGAAGCAGATTCTATAAGAAGAAAAGAGATTCTTTCTAGGTTTTCCTCTTGGAGGGGTTTTTCCCTAACTTGGGGCCTACTTCTTGTGTCCATTATCTTTGTTGTTTTGCTCTTGATAATTGTTTGATGAAAAGATCTAATAAAGAAACATTAGATAAATAAAATTCACAAGCAATTATTAAGGTTAAGGAGAATTTGAATTAATAGTTGGCCTATAGCATTCTCCGACAAGGTATCAAAGCTAAGGTGAACGAAAAGAAGGCACCTGGAAGATCGTCTTGTTGACATAACAAGGGATTGTTTGTCAAGGGGAATCATTTGCAAAAAGGACACAAGGAAAGAAGAAGAAGACCTATTGACCTAAAAGGAAGGTAACTACATCAAACTTTCATCCAAAAATCTCATCATCTCAAGAAGGATCAAGCTCTCATTGAAGGAAGGAAGGAGAAGCTCTTATTGAAAATTCTCTAGTGCATCTTCTTGAAGAAAAGGAAGCACCAAAGAATCTTGGAATCATCATCCACTCTTTGAAGCTAATAAAAGACACTATTGTTGAAAGAATCCTAGAAGTCATCTTTCCAGGGCATCTTTGAAGTCTCTTTGAAGATCTTGAAAACATTAATATAATTGGAATCACCATCAAGAAGGAAGACTCTTGGTTGACAAGTAAGTATTGTTTTCTATGTCTCAATCTACAAATCATATGGCCACACTTTGCAAGGAGAGCAACAAGCTTGTTGGATCAGCAAACTTCCTAGCATGGAAGAAGAGGATTGACTTGGCACTCACAGAAAATGAAGTCATGGAATATGTCCTTGGTGAAGTGGTTGTACCATACAAAGAGAAGACATAAGAATTAGCAAAATATAAAAAGGGAGAAGTAAGAACACAAAGGATCATTGTTGAATCCATAAAAGATCATCTTGTTCCCTTTGTTGTTGATTTGAAGAATCCAAGGCTATGTATGATAAGTTGGTAAAACTGTACTATAAGTTCATAAGGTCAAAAGATTTCCTTGAGAAATCAACTATATAGAATAAGGAAGTCAAAGGATGAAAACATGGCCACATATCTTATGAAGATCTCATAAATAAGAGATTAATTGCAAGGGCTTGGAGACACTGTTTCCGACTCTGAATGACTATTTGTGTATTAAATGCCTTGCCCCCTGATTGGAGCAGTTTTGCAAGTAGTATCTACTATAAGAAGGATGCTACACCTTTTGATGAGTTATGGGCTCAATGTATCTTGGAAAAATCCAGGATCAAGGCAAAGGATGACAACGAATCAAACGAAGATGAAGAAAGGGAAGTTTGGAAAGTCCAAAAGAAAGATATGTCCAAGATTCAATGCTTTGGATGCAATGACTATGGACACTTTAAGAGGAATTGTCCAAATAAGAAGAACAACAAATGAAAGGAAAGAAGTGAAGATCACATAACTAAAGAAAAGGGAGAACCTGAGAAGAAGCCGAAAGGAGAATATCACAAAGAACTTTAATATTGAAGGAAGCTCCATCCCTACCAGGTTCTCTATTCAACTTGTCTTGCTTTTATTAAGAAAAAAGTAGAGTAGATTGTATTATACTCTAGAAGAGTCTTGGTTTTTGTAAAAGCATAGCATCATAGAAAGAAGCATGTGATAGTAGAAGAATTAGAATCTACTTGATTAAGTTGCTTTGGTAGGAATCATTTACCTATCCAAGAATTAGAAGATTAGACCATATTACATATTATAGTTCATCCAAGCAGTTTCTAACATATCGTTAGAGGTAGTCATTTTGCAAGAAGGATTATTAGAGACCCTCCTATAAGAACTATCATTTAGGAAGGTTCTTGGAAGAAGCATTATCACTGGTATATATTCCATCTTGTATGCAAACAATACTCTTGAAGGATGAAGGGATGCAAATGGTCGACTTACAATATGAAGGCCATAATGAAAGTCCTTCTAATCCTGGAAAAGAAACCTATCTTCAACAAGTATAAGAAGCAAGCTCGTTCAAGAAAGGATGGCTAGACGGTTGTATGGAAGCAAAGGTGCATATTTTAAGTAATTCTCTAGGGTAAGGTTCATATCTACAAGAATCATGCAAGAAGAGTTGGTTGTGAAAATGTGCTCAATATGGTTACATGATGCTTAGCATGGCTAGATATCAAGACTCTATCACAAGGTAACATGACATAAACATAATGATATTGATCAACATCAAGTATGGTCTCTAGAAGAAGGGGAGGAAGTTAGCAATGACAACTCCCAGGAAGATATTGTAACGTGCTAATCAAGTTCGATCCATGGGCACCCTAATTAAAATGAATGCAACGAGAAAGGCTCTTATAGAGATGGATCATGCAAAAGGGTGTTGATCCCAAAGGATTAAGTAAGCAAATAATTTGATGAAAGGGGCCATCATAATAAGGTAACCATAAGTCTAATATTAATATTTTGATATTGGTTATCTGATTAACGTATTGTTTTGCTACCTGGAAGGATATTGCAGAAATGAATAATGACAATTGAGGAAAGCTCAACTATTGGTATTGTACTTGATTCAAGGAACATACGGATTGAGTAAATGGTTTTGACAATCCTTGAAGGGTTATGTAGTCAAGGTGTTCACAACATCACCTTAAGACTGAAAGGTAGCAGTATAAGAGGATAACCTAATGTTCATGAAGATCACTTTCATGTTTAGAGGGAGATATGATGAGACTAAACATAATGCCATTATTGATGATGATAACTAAATGAAAGTGATACGAAAGATTGATGGCTTGAACCATATCACAAGATTGAAGGAAGAAAATGGCTTTGCAACATCCAGGAAGAAAGAAACTCAATATGATGAGACATATGAGAAAGAAGGACAGGCAACTACTATCTCCATGAAGAACTGGTAGCTGGTAAACTTATGAAGACAAGCTAGAGAGCTTGTGGATATGACTTCCTAATTGAAAGGAAGTGAAAGAAATTTCCTCTATGATTGAGAGAGAGTAAAGAAGTCTCCTTAAATGCTTGAAAAGAGAGCAAGGATCAATTCCCTAATCAAGAAGGAATGAGGGTCTCCTCTTTGAATGGGAGGGAGTGATGATGGACATCATTTGTGTTCTCTTCTATCATGTGTCATGCACTAGGCCAGGACTAACAGTGATACGAAAGTGAAGGCCATGATAGGGAGAATGGAGGATTGGATAAGCATCTAAGATTTCCTCGAGGATAGAAAATCCAATATAGGAAGTGGACCAACGCTCTTTGCGGATTGGATAAATATCCAAGATAAGAGTGGTCGAAGGGGACTAATATTCTTTGTGGATTGGGAATCCAAGATAAGAATAGTCCTAAAAGGACATACCTAGTGAACATCCGAATGGGGTATGTACCTTGAAGAGGTAATATGGTATCTCACGTAGAGCCTCCCAACAGTATGCTCTAATATAAGAAGAGCTTGTCAAGTTAAGGCCTTACTATGTTAACAATGTTGGTCATGATGTTGATGCTTAATGATGGCTTACCAATCCAACTCTTCTTATGAGAACTCTTCAGTTTGAGAATATCATTGTACCAAGGGTACAATTATGAATATCTCCCTAGTTAAGAGGGTGTGTTAGAAAATGTAACTAGTTTCAGTCTTCATAATTGTCATTGTACTCATGTTAATATGCATATCTTATGTTACAAGAAAAAGAAGAAAGAAAATTATTATTTCAAGCATGCAAGCATGCATTTCATGCACCTAGGGTTTGTCAAGTCAAAAGAATATTTTTCTTGAGTCAAGAGAGTCCTTGTCATTTGTACAAGACCTTATTAGGCAATTTGTAACATGTAAAAGATATTAATTATGAGTCTAGAAAGTCCTATGAGCCTCCAAGCATAAGTTTGCCCTATTAGTGACAAGTCGGCCTAGAAGAGGCTATTCGACCTCCACAGATTAGTATATTCGACCTTCTTAGCATCAATTTGATCTATAAGCAAGACAAGTTCGATCTGAAGCAAAAAAAGGAAGAAAAGAAGAGCGAGGGGTAACGAGGCAAGAGTAAGTCTAAGAAGGAAGCGAAAATCTGATTTTTGAACCTTGTTATTTCACATGCGCGAGGACTACGGTTTTTGTCGCAATTGAAGGAGTCGAAATTACGGACCTAATAGCAGGTCCAAAACTTCGTTGCAGGAAGATCAAGATTTGAAGCCAAAAAGATTAAAAGCAAAGGAGGAGACCCTAGTGAAGGAAAGAGACTAAAATTGGAATCTTTTGCAAAGTAGGGTATTTGTGCTACTGCGGGGCCAAAGAATTGCCACTCTAGTTGCAAACCTAAATTACAAGGCCAAGCGCTAGATTAGGGATGATTTGAAGGACGTTGACTCTTGTTGACTTTGGGAGACTTTGACTAATTGCAAGGACTTTGTTGGATGGTTGACTTGGTGCTTGGAGGAGGACTTGGTCTAAGGTTTTGGGTCTTAGTTTTCTCATTTGAAACAAATTCTATAAGAAGAGAAGAGATTCTTTCTCAGTTTTCCCCTTGGAAGGGTTTTGTGTTGAGAAATCCTAGGGCAGAATTATTTGGGCTTTAATTAAATTGATTTCTCTTACTGTCTAACAATTTCTTATGAAATTCAATTAGATATTTTAGCATTACTTAGTAGTTTTGTTCATCAAGACAATTGCCAAAATAGAAGATCTCAATGCAAACACAAAAGACAACAGAAGTATTCTCCAATCCAGGGCAAAACCCCAAGAGGGGAAAACCAAAAAATAATCTCTTCTTATAGAATTTGTTCAATGAAGACTTCCAAGACCAACACCAACCGAAAACCCAAGTGATGAGCCAGCAATCAACCCAAACAATATCCCTACAAAAATGTCACCAACAGAAACTCTAGTTCCTCCAAGGAACTCGCAGGTGTGAGCCCAATAAACACAAACTTTTCTTCCTTCCTCTCCATAGAAAATTTGCTCTCCTTCTTGTCCTTGTTTTGGATCATATTGCCTCTTTCTTCCTCGCTAGATCAGAGAAGATGAATGGCTTTCGTGCGTCTTCAAATGATGTCAATGTGCCTCTTTATATAGCATTCACATGTGAGCGAATTAGCCTCTCTAGGTCGACTAGGTGTTGGTTAGCCGACCCATCACTTAGAGGCTTCTAAACTCCACAAAGTACATTAATAATTTTTCTTTCTTGTTACATGAGCCCTCCAAGGGCTAGTACATCATGACCTTGACCCTTTGACTTGTCAACAAGACCCCTAGAGCACTCAATGCGTGCTTTGACCTAGGACCACAACAAGATGGGCAAGAAACCCATAATTATAATGTTTTTCTTTTACAAATAATTTCTTTTATTTTTCCTTTTGACAAGTACATCAATAATTACATTTTCTTTTGACAAGTACATCATCAAGTCATGACCCAGTACAATAAATGAAGACCAAACCTAGTTACATTTTCAACACTCCCTCTTAACTAGGGAGGTATTCATCACTGGCAATAGGTACAAGGACAGTACTTCCATTGGAACATTCTCATAAGAAGAGTCGGATTGGTAAGCCATCTTTACTAATGAACATTATGATCAATGTACCAGCATTGTCAACATAGCAAGGCCTTGATTAACAAGCTCTATATCTTAATAGATCAAAGCACAATGCTAGGAAGTTTTACGTGGGACACACACAACCTCTCAGGGCACATACCCCACCCAGATGTTCACCAAGTATGTCCCTCTAGGACTATTCTTATCATTCTCAATCCTCAAAGAATATCAGCCCTCTTCGACCACTCTTGTCTTGGATACTTTATCAGATCCTCAAGAAGTGTCAGTCACCAGACTACTTCCTATCCTGGATTCCAAATCCTCAACGAGTATTTGTCTCAGATGCTTACCCAATCCTTCGGACGCCATTCTCTCCTCATGGCCTTCACTAAGACTTACGATTGTTAGTCCTAGTCTAGTGTTAGTCCTAGTCTAGTGTATGACACATGAAGCAAAGAAACATATTTGTCACTCCCTCTGAACTAGGGAGAGATGTCCATCATTAGCTACTATGATAGTAGCTCTCAGGGCTCTATCATCAGCATCACACGTGTGAGCTTTCTCTGGACATCACAGATCCCTCTATATGCAGTATCATCATCAAAATAGGGTACATCATCACTTTCCACATCATCAGTATACATCTTTCGTGTCCCAAACCAATCATCATCAAGCTGGAACATAGCTCCCTCTGAACATCAAGACAGTGATTGACGGGGGCATGATCATTGAAACATCTGCAACCTGCTATCACATCAATCATCGTGGTATACAGGAGCTCCTTCGGACCAAGTGCCAAGGCAGCAACCCAACAAAATCACATCATGACTGTTACACATTCTTCACATAGAAAGATCGTGCAGAGAGTATCATGTCATCATCATGGTCTTCCTTCACTCATCATCAGAGTCTTCAATAGAATATCGTGCTTCAACCAGTCATCTAATCCTGCATTCCATATCATTATGCCGCAACTAAACCAGCAAGCCACTAAGAGACCTGCTCCAAAAACATATAGACAATAACAGTGATATCATCGTGGTCATTCTTCCTAGAAGAAATCACTCCATGAAGGGAGGATTCATACATGATCCTTCCAGAACATTGCAACATAATCTTTCATTAACAGCTAGATGACTGCGAAAACATACATGCTACAAACCATGATGGCATGCATTCTACCAATTGAACTACATGCCCTACTTTAATTTAACATGATGGAGCATCATTAGTTAAATTCTTCTTTTCCAAGCATCCATGGTTGCATGATTATACTATGAATCTATCAATAGAGTGCCCACGGGTCCTTACAGTTCCCTTCTTCCATCATGCTTGTCAAAACTACACATCCTTCTTCCTTTATTTCCTGTACCTGCAAAACTCATTGACAAGTACACCCAAGCAAAGTATACAATAGCAAAAAGCATGATGTTGATTTGTCAATCTAGGGTTAGCGGATGGACTCCTAGGGTTTTCAAGTACTAACCATAGACCACATGATCCATATTTGACTCATCAACTTCAACCTTTCATACTTGCCATGAGCCATAGGTTGCATAGATTAGGGTTTCTTCGAGGGAACAAGGTAGGGTTTCCATATGACTAGAGTTTTATCAACAAACTTTTAACAACAACCCTAGAGTCATACACTTGACTTACCCTACAACAATTCATGTTGGACCCTTAACAAAATATGCCATATATATCTCAGGGTTACATACATGCTATTTCGGATTCCATGGTCGCTTTATGCAACAGCTCGAAATATTCTTCCCAGTGATCCTGCCTTTCGACCGTTACCTTTTCGAAATTAGCAAGTTCTTGTTGCTCAATATTCACCTTGTAGTACACAAGTCTTACACAAGATTGATAGCTACCAACGCTTCTTATACCAAAAAAATATCCTCACAATGACTGTCAACAAGCAATTGTGATATTATTGTCACAAGCATGTGACCTCACCCTCTGCCTAATGTCTATAGTTTACTTTCCTTGCCATAGTGTGACCAAACCAATATGCACAGGTCCCACAAAAACAATATTCAAAAATTTCTTGGCCCTGCCAAATGCAGAGACTGTCACGAATTAACTTGCACCAAAATGTTGTCGCTGTGGCTTTCCCTTTTCTAAATGTGACCAAATAAATCACTGGACCCTAGAATTAGGGCTTTCAATACAGTGCCTTTGGAGCAGACCTTTAAAATTAATAGAGTTAAATTTCAAGAATTACTCCAATTACACTACTATAGTTTCAACAATAGACGTACCTCTACAGTGTTACCACAGGTTAGCTTATTGTCTTTAGGTAGACTCGAACTGTGTATATATATGCTATTACCACTACAGAATGCACAGGTCTTCTGTCTTTCGGGGATGTCAGAGACTTATACAAATCAGTGAATAGCCTTGTGGTCAATGGTAAACGATGTTAGACAACTACACCATCTCTTATGCCCAATATTGCTATCAATTCTACAGGAGATCTTGGTTCCTATCTATGCGATGACAATGTCCAAAATGTAATTCGACCTTCATACACAGGGATAGATACTAATGTTTAATCTTATAATGATACTCTTCTTCAAAATTTTAAACCAAAAATAGGCACAAGACTTTTTTCAATTCGAATTTGCTCTATAATCATATGCTTTAGAACTATGACATGTGCTCAAAAATTATTCTTCAACAAACTCGATCTTCAATTCTCTTTAAGAGTGTGGACCTTCACAGAGTACTATTTTGGATCCCATTTGATATACCCATGCCAATATGACTCATGCTCAAATTAATCCTTGTAATGACACCTTCCTTTACAATTTTGGCAACCATACAATGACTTCGCTATGGGTCTCTGTCTAGGGTTTTAGTTATCACTTATACACAGAGAACACAGAGGATATAGAATTCAGCATCTTTCAAATGTCAATGTCTTGAAAAACTAGGGCACTTCTCCTACAGGAATTTGAATGAAATTGCTATAGTGATTGAAATACACATACCAGAGATGCAAATTCGCTCAAAAGGAGATAGCAGACCTTGTAGTTGACCTTCGCTCCTACAGCAGAGAATGTGCCTTCCTTAGGATTGCTTGTCAAGGCTTTCGACCTTCGCAATTGACCATATGACCTCACTCTGGTAAAGATGGATCTATGGCCTATATGCAGAGATTAGGGCTAGAATTCAAGCCCAGGAAAACTTTGATCTGCGTGTAAAAGGATGGGGCCTCAACAACTTTTCTTGACTTGCTGCTTCGCTTCACAAAAGAAACCTTTGGATGCCCTCGCTCTTGTAGAATAGGCATGTGGCCTAGTTACATGAATTTGGGCTAGAAGGTGAGCACAACAAACTTTGATCGACCTTTAGGAGGATGCAGATAGGAGAGGACTAATAGAATAGCCCTTGAAATTTCTTAAAGCTAATAGGTCTTCTTCGCTTCAGTATTGTGTATGGCAACTTTGTCTCTGCAAATAAGGCTTGAGACAATTCCCAAAAAAATAATCTTGATACCTTCACAAACTCGGTCTAATGAAAACGAACTTCTGGAAGTGAATTTAGACCAATATGATCTTCCTCTCTACCCACTAATCAAAGCCCTAGCTCTTATACCATGTTGAGAAATCCAAGGGCAAAATTATTAGGGTTTTAATTTTATTGATTTCTCTTACTGTTTGACAATTTCTTGTGAAATTCAATAAGATCTTTTAGCATTACTTATTACTTATGTTCATCAAGATAATTGCCAAAATAGAAGATCTCAATGCAAACACAAAAGACACCAAAAGTAGGCTCCAAGCCAGGAAAAAACTCCAAGAGGTGAAAACCCAGAAATAATCTCTTCTTACAGAATTTGTCCAATGAAGACTTCCAAGAACAACACCAAGCCAAAACCCAAGTGATGAGCCAACCAGCAACCCAAACAATATTCCTGCAAAAATGTCACCTGCGGAAAGCCTAGTTCCTCCAAGGAACTCGCACGTGTGAGCCCAATAAACACAAATTTGTCTTCTTTCCTCTCCACAAAAAATTCACTCTCCTTCTTGTCCTTGTGCTAGATCAAATTACCTCTTTCTTTCTCGTTGGATCAGAGAAGATGAATGACTTTCGTGTGTCTTCAAATGATGTGAGTGTGCCTCTTTATATAGCCTTCACATGTGAGCGAATTAGCCTCTCTAGGTCGACTAGGTGTTGGTTGGCCGACCCATCACTTAGAGTCTCCTAGACTCCACAAAATAGATTAATAATTTTAATAATTTTTCTTTCTTGTTACATGAGCCCTCCAAAGGCTAGTACATGAGCCCTCAAGGGCTAGTACATCATG
Source organism: Pinus taeda (assembly GCA_000404065.3). Lineage (NCBI taxonomy): Eukaryota > Viridiplantae > Streptophyta > Pinopsida > Pinales > Pinaceae > Pinus > Pinus taeda. The sequence goes on from APFE031335841.1 coordinate 93,061, forward strand.
ACCTTGACCCTTTGACTTGTCAACAAGGCCCCTAGAATAATCAATGGGTGCTTTGACCTAGGACCACAACAAGATGGGCAAGAAACCCATAATGATAATGTTTTTCATTTACAAATAATTTCTTTTCTTTTTCCTTTTGACAAGTACATCATCAAGTCATGACCTAGTACAATAAATGAAGACCAAACCTAGTTACATTTTCAACAATTTGCCTTGGCTTGGAGCCTAATTCTTGTGTCCATTGTCTTTATTGTTTTGCTCTTGATAATTGTTGATGAAAATATCTAATAAAGAAACATAAGAAGATAACTAAAGTTCACAAGCAATTATTAAGGTTAAGGAGAATTTGAATTAATAGTTGCCCTACTGCATTCTCCAACAAAACTACCCCTGGTACTTGTCCTATGAACTATGGCTTTGATGATGAATGCAAATCTCTCCATAAGCGTCTACGCTTCATGCTTACGCATGACCCATATTCCTCCCTTAGCCTTCGCAAAGCTTAGTGTAGTCTACTTCACTGCAAAAAACATTCCTCTCCCAACAACGACGGGAAGTTTGTGATGCTTTCTGCGACTCCTTGAAAGCTTTTTGGCGAGCCTTCTTTCGTATACATTATGCCATCTCTCCCAGCCCTAACCCCCATACCATGTTCTCCCACAATACCTCCCTTTACGACATCCCTAGACAACCCCCCACCAGTATCCCCTATCCTCCCACATTATGTCGCCTCTTCTCTAAACTAGATATTAAGAGATGTTGAGTTTTATAGCTCGGAAGGTACTTCTAGTCTTGTGCCTTGACTAGAAGGATCTTGACTTTCCTCTTTAGGAGCTTGCATGCGACACACAGAGTTTGCAAGTGAGTTGCACACATGTTAATGTGTTGCACATGACATGCATGAGATGTGCATGTAAAGCAAGCTAAATTTATGACTAGTACTTGAGTTAAAGTAAGGAAAGCTAAAGATAGGATAGATAACTAAAGTGAAATCACTTATCTTTAGTTAACTTGAAGAGTTCATTTTGATCGTCAATCTTAGCTTAGGATAGTTATAAATTGAGCCTAAGTGTTGAGACTAAGACACAACAACAACACAAGATTGAGAGAGGCTTCTCAATGAGTGTGTGCTAGGTCCGAGATAGTGTAGTGAGGCTGGTGATCAATTTTGTATTTTCTCAGTTGGGACATTATCCCAGGACAGGAGCCCAGGTAAGTTTTGCGATTAATTTATTAATGAAGAATTGTTGAATGAACAGAAATCTATTTATCTGTATGGGATTCAAATTGAGTAATTTTGCTTCCACTAAATATTTTCGTTAGGAACTTAGTCGTGTATTCATTCAGCTAATAAATGTTGGGAACCAAATACTAGGAGTTGGGTTCATGAAATTCTAACATGGTGTCGAGCCCCAACTCTAAATCGATCTCCGAATTACAAATGACGGCCTCGTATCGGATCCTTGGAGCTAGGTTCGTTGGGATCATATGAACGAGAACCTTTTTTCGGTCCGAGAGGAATATTTTTACGAACAAAAAGAAATCTTGTAATAAAAGAAAGATAAAAGGGCCAGTCTTTTGTAAAAGAAGGGTTGGGTGGTTCTCAACGCACCGGCCACAAGGGATATGTGCAAACACTAGTGCCACCAAGACGCAGTATGTGGGATGTCCAACAGGGACGTGCAATTGACAAGAGCCCACACAGTCGACATATTTGGAAGTTCGAAAAGAAACTTAGTCGCAAGAAACAGGTCAAAGTAGTCACAGGAACTACCAATAGATCAAGGGTTGCATACAAGGAATATCAGCAGGTCGCAAAGAAGTGGGTGTCAGACTACGTGTGAGTGGTAGATTAGAGGCCCGAGTGCTTTAGCAGGAGGTGGTCCACTGCAGAAACCAGCTAGGGTTGGGATGGGCGCATGGGACTAACACGAAAGCTCACTACTGGAGGTGAGAACCAGCTACAAGCCAGTTAGAGCAACCAAATATGGTTGTAGGGGATCGTGTCGTGAGCAAGGTGCCACGGTAGGCATGATTGAAGAAACTACGAGATGCAGTGGCCAACATGAGTTGTTGGGCAGGGGAACTGTCGCAACAGACATGGGCCAGTAGTTGCTAGCAGAGTTGGTAGTAGCCAACGGCAAGTATGAAGGACAATACTAGCAGCAAGTAGGATTGGCGGAGGTCATCCCTTAGAGGAAGAGAGGGAGATCATACTAATCAGGGGATTGCAGCAAGATTCGTGAGTGTCTAAAAGGACCGAGACAGACCCACAGTTGTGTTAGAAGGACTTAGCACAAGATCGTAGCTAGTGGACAGTAGAGCATCCAGTCACATGACAATGATGAGGTCACTATTTTGCAGTGTTTCAAAGACACGCTCATACTATAGTGTGCTTAGTGGAGCTAGTATCATGCATCCAGTGAAGGGGGTTGGATGTGTCAAATTCCAACTAGATTCAAGAGGATTTTTGGAGGTGACAAGGATGTTGTTTGTTCCAAGGTTGATGGTATATGTGCTCTCAATATCAGCCTTGGAGGATGTTGGGTATAGAGTTGTCTTCAGGAATCAACAGGGGCTTCTATATAAAGAGGGAGCAACATTAAATGCAGTTGTAGTGCTTAGCATCAAACAGGGGCAGTCATGCAGGTTGTTGGGACAACCTGTGGGTATATTCAAGGAGATCTTGGATACAAGATCAAAGTCAATTGCTGAGAGGGAGCAAGGGACAAGGAAGAGTGATTTTTCAAGTACTTCCAGGAGCCTCAGTTCGTATGATATGACATTTTTAGACACTCGAGAGCAAGATCCTAGGAGCATGGTTGAAAGGGACAAATCTTCAGACAGATTCTGAAGCGGGTAACAGGGCAGTCTTCTAGTTCAGAGGGAGCAGCTACAACAGCAGATAACGTGGTGGTGTTGGAGATAGATCTAGGTGGAGGAGATTCTTGCAGGAGTACCTCCCTCGCTAAGAGGGAGTGTTGAGTTTTGTAGCTCGGAAAAGGTACTTCTAGTCTTATGTCTTAACTAGAAGGACCTTGATTTGCCTCTTTAGGAGCTTGCATGTGTCATGCAAAATGTGCAAGTGAGTTGCACGCATGTGAATGTGTTGCATGTGACATGCATGAAATGTGGATGTAAAGCAACCTAAATCTATGACTTGTACTTGAGTGGTAGAGAAAGCTAAAGATAGGATAGTTAACTAAAGTAAAGTCACTTATCTTCAATTAACTTGACAAGCTAATTTTAGTCACCAATCTTAGCTTAGGAAAGTTATAAATTGAGCCTAAGTGTTGAGGCTAAGACACAACAGCAACACAAGATTGAGAAAGGCTTCTCAGTGAGTGTGTGTTGGGTACAAGAGAGTGCAGTGAGGTTGGTGATCAATTTTGTATTTTCTCAGTTGGGCCATTATCCCAAGATGGAGAGCCCAGGTAAGTTATATGATTAATTTATTAATGAAGAAATGTTGATTAGGCATAAATTTGTTTATGTATGTGATTCAAATTAAGTAATTTTGCTTCCACTAAATATTTGGTTAGGAACTCAGTCATGTATTTGTTCAGTTAATAATTGTTCGAAGCCGAATACCGGATGTTGGATTCAGGAAATTCTAACAAGAGCGCAACCGGAGCTTTAACTACCAACAAAACAACGGATGAGAATGGATTTCAAGCCAAATTCCACAAGCATGGCCTCCAATCGGTTGAGTCATATATTGCAGATATTTTTAACGATGTGGTTTGCTTAGGCTTCTCCCCTATTGGACAAGACACATCATCCATCTGATCCACAAATCTTGGAGCAGTTTTAATCCGAATAACTATAGGACTGTCATGGTGAGCCACACATTCTCCAAGCTTTATGCCACAATTCTACACAATTGACTTTCTAAGGAACTGGAGAATTGACATTTCAGAGCTAGAGGACAAAAAGGCTTCCACCTAGACTACCAGACGATTGATCACATCATCACCCTCAAAGCCATCATTGAGGAGGCCCGCCATCACCCTTCGTGGGTCTACAATTGCTTTGTAGATTTTCAAAAAGCTTTTGACAAAGTTCCAAGGTAGGCATTATTCCAGAGACTCCATGACAATGGCATATCAGAGACCCTCTTAACATCTACCATGAGACTCTATGAGTCAATACTGGGGCATCTCAAGATGGCCCATGCTCTTTTAGACTTCATTCAAAGTACCATTGGGGTTCGGTGACGAAACCAACCGGTTCGGTACTGAACCAGTCTTTTCCGGTTCGGACCAAATTTTCCCCTAAACCGGTCGGACCGGCCAGTTCCGATAACAATGGTTTGACTACAGAACGAGGTGGCAGTTAGCAGTTCAATTAGAGTGAGTTAGTCTTCAATCTTTCTTGAAAGAAGTGTGATTTAGTCTCTAGTGTTGATTGGAGAGAGCACGATTTAACAACTCCAACGATGATTGGAAGTAGAGCAAGTAACACTCTCAGTTAACTCGATATCCAAGCTTGAGTTCTAAATTAAATTGGGCCTTTGCATGGATCGAAGTTGACCTATAAAGAGAGTACAAAGGCACAAGTAAATTTAATTGTTTTGTGCATAAAGGTTTGTGACAAGACAAAGCTCAAGAGTTTGTGAGAGAGCCTTGATTGTGGAGTGCAAGAATTGTGCCCTAAAGAATAGGAGGCACAAGTGCAGTAGGATTTAGGAGTTGGTTGTGCACAGGAAAGAGGAGTTGGGGTCCTAAAGAATATGAGGCTAAAGTGCGCTATGAAATAGGGCACAAGTGTGCTAGAAAATAGGGCTAAAGTGCACGAAGAAATAGTAGATCAACACAGGGAATAAGGGGCTCAAGTGTGCAAGGAAGGAGGAGCAAAATTGAAGCATGACAACAAATTTTGCAGAGCAAGTCAAGGAGGAAACAGAGGGACAATTGTGTGCTAGAGGGTTGAGATCAAGCAAGATCTAGGCTAGCCAAGATCAATTGTGTCAGTTGAGATTTGTGTGAGAAGCAAAAAGCTTTCTCAAGAGAGATAGGTTGCTTTTTAATAGATTCAATTGCTCCAAGAACAATCAATAAAATAGCCACATCAAGCAAGCAGGTTTTCCCTGTTGGATTTCCTGAGAAAAATAAGTGTGTAAAATTGTGTGATGTGTTCTTATCTTTGTATTTTTATTGCGCTACTTATAATTTCTTAATAGGCTTTGTATCTTGGTGAAAGTTAACTAGTTTCAATTTCCAGTTATTCATCTAAGAAGTTGTGAAGTTTCATGGAAATCTAACATGGTCTCAGAGCATAGATTAGCATAAAGACCAGCACCAAGTTGATCAGATAGTGGACAGTGCAAATCAAGTAGAAGGCTTGCGCTAGAGTTTGAAGAGCATAGCAATTCTTTGGATAGCATTATGGAATTCCTAGTACTAAGGTCAATCATAGTTTAAAGGGAGCCTCGAATTTTTTCGCATGGAAGGAGCGGATATCAGTGGTATTGGAAGATAATGGGGTACTAGAGTTTGTAGAGCAGCAAATAGTGTGACCTACAGATGCCCAAAAGCTGGCCAAGCATAACAAGAATGGCACCAAGGTGAGAAGGATCATTCTTGAGGGGATCGGAGACTATCCCTCACCTCCATCAGAAGAAGACAGCATATGAGATGTTTAAAGCCATCCTAGATCTGTATCAGGGTTCTAGTGATGCTAAGAAGCTTGCTCTCAGAGAGAATCTAAAGTATCTGAATGAGCAAAGGAGAGCCCATCTTCACGTGTCATTCAAAGTTCACTCAAGTTCAAGATGAGCTAGGTGGTGTGGGCGAGTCGGTAGCAGAAAAATACCTTATGAGTCTTGCGCTTTTGGGACTCCATAAGTCTTGGTATAGTTTCTAGGATGCAGTAAGTGGCAAAGAGAATATTCCCAGTTGGGAAAGGTCATGGAGTGATTGTGTTCAAGAAGAAATTTGGAGAGGAACGAGAGTTGGTAGAAGAGCTCCAGTAAAGGATGAGGAAAGGTAGAGCCAAGGGCAAGAAGGGCCAAGGAGAGGTCAACTCCAGTCACAAGGGCGAGACGAAGAAGAAGGATTTGAGCAAGATCAAGTGCTTCCATCCCCATGAGTTTGGGCACTATGCCACTAAGTATCATAATTAGAAGGAGTCCAAAGGATCATGTAGCTGCATCAGTAGAGGTAGATGCGTTTTTTTAACGGTTTGAAAAAGATTTCTCATTGATAG
>APFE031335841.1:130458-144243 GCA_000404065.3 Pinus taeda
TTGAGATGGAGAAGGGAAGGAGGATATAAAAAGGGAAGGGAGAAGGAAGAAAGGGGAGGTTGGGGTCTTGCTTATGATTGTGGGGGTTGGTTGTGATTGTTTGGACTTGTTATGATTTTGGGAGACCTTGGAAACCTATGGAGGTTTCTTGGGTTTGAGAGGAGGAAAGTATTGTTATCTGGTTTTGCACATTCTTCTTGAGGACACACTATATCTGGTTGGACTTGGGCACGGAGGGCTAGGGAACCTATGGAGGTTTCCTGGGCTAGGAATTTGTTTCCTAGTTGGCTGGGAGGTAAATCCGGTTGGGTCGGTGAGAAGGAGCGTTCAGCTGGAGCTATAAGACAAAGGTATCATCATCAACCGCCGGAACAGGTATTTTTCCATGGACTACTCTTGTTAAGTTGATATCAATGGAATGCTCACCTCAATTTATGTTGCTTATGATAAAATGATAAGATGTTAAAGGTTTAAAGCTTTGTGAGAAGGTCAGCAAGCTCTTTTTATTACTTTTAAATCAACAGGAAAATAGATATGTTAGTGTATAGTAGATTGAGGCTCTAATAATTGGAATCAGGTTCTTACAAACGCATCACTCAAAAGAGGGAAGACACAAGATCTCCCATGACATAAACATAGTCACAACCAAGGAGTATATTAAAATCCAACAGGCCTTGGACAACCATCACATTTATATAGAAAATATTTCCTCCTAAAGTAATAGGAAACTTAGGAATGATCCCTAACGGTTGATTGGTTCCTCGATTAAAATCTAACAAATTCTGGGTGACGGGGACAAGCTGCGGAGAACCTAAAGCTTGCCAAGCAGTTGAGGACATAATACTAACAGATGTGCCCTTGTCTATGACTGTTCTAGGTACAACCATATTATAAGCCTTTAGTCAGATCTGGAAAGGCACATAAGACGAAAGACGATATCCTGCCAGTGGAATCCAATCAAAAGAAGTGACCAAATTACTTGGAAGGGTGGCATAGGAATGAGAGAGTTGCCCCTTTGCACTATGGGAACAATAAAACTTCTCCTATGCACCTTGGGAATGGGAGGATTTCCCTCCAGTTCATTCGAAACTGAAGAAACAAAAAGAACTTGAGCGGTATGAGGTTCACTCTCTACCGGAAAGGTATGGTTAACTGAAGGTGGAGTTAGGTCTAATATTTTTTCAACCAATAGTTGGTCGAGGACAGACTCATGAGACTCACTTCTAGAGAGAGTGGGGTTGACCAAAGATGACTTTTGATCAAGCAATTGATCAACTAGCGGAGGATCAAGGGAAAGCTTTCGATAACTGGCTGGAAGATGAGGTTGAGAAGCCGTAGTATTATGCAACACTTTTGAGGCTTCATCCATACAAGGACAAAGGTGAATAGGATGATTCTCTTCACATAGGCTATAGGGAAATTTTACTTTTCCATTTTTCGCATGGGTTTTATTGTTACTAGTTGAAGGTTTATCACCAACATGATCTCCAGAGGTTGATGACAAAGGTCGATAGGAACCTGTGGACCACACTTCTAATATCTTGGGGATACCATGACATTCTCGAAGAAGGTGATCACCCTTACAAAACTTGCAAAGGAATTTCACTTTACGATGTTCATTGGAAGATTTTTCAACATCAATTGCATCGGTAGCCATGACCCCTTGCTTATTTTTCTTCTTCTTAATATCCCTTTTCTTCTTCTTCTCATCCACTTGGTTATTGACTTCCAAGCTTTCACCAAACAAAGAGGAAGAAGAGGAAGAAGGCCGAAAAGGCGAAGAAGGCAAAGAGTCAACTTTAGGATCAACTGGAGGTTGACATTTTTCAAGTGGAGGAGAGCCTAGCTGAGGAGAAGTTTGGACATTCGAAACCATAGGGGTCAAAAATAACCAAACTGATAAACCAATGGTAAAACCAGGAAGGGACAATGTTGCCATATAGGGAGCACCAACATTTCCAAAAGAAGGAAAAGGACTAGGATTCCCGTCAGAAGGGTTCCCTTGGCTGGTGAACTCAGGAACTGTTGCGATTAGTCTCAACCTAAGATCTACGAAGGAGTATTTCCACATGAAGGATATTATTTCGCGGTCAATTGATTTTAGAAATTAACAACAAATAAATCAAAAATGGGTAACTAGGGAAAATGTTTTACCAAGTATTTGTGAACCACTATATACACCTTGGTGGAACCGAGGACTTAACATACGGTGACCAATCTCCCTGAATGTTGTGTTGGGTGTATCACATCTACAAGCTGACTTGGATACCTGTGGCTAAAGGATAACAACCTAGTATGGTCTCCCAATATACGTGATGGTACGAGGAGCACAAGTCTGTGTTATCATTATCTAATGTGTAACCATTCGATGAGAACGTTACCATATACTTGTCATACGTGGAGCGCTTCCGATATACCCGAAAGTATTGGTGAATGATCCTATATACTTTCGTACATAGAGCGTGATATAACCCCCAAGATACAATTCTGGCATATAATGACAACTGCTAGGTTTATGAATTCTAGAACACGTCTCTAGCCTAGAACTCTAAATGTTTGCATTAATTTCCAAATTCTCCTTAGGTTAATTGAGGTAAATTTTAAGTTTATCTTCGATTAAGTTTCAATTTTAAGGCTTAAAACATTGTCACCTAAACTCCTATGATGCAACTATCATGAGAAAAGGATTATTTTCATTTTGATGAAAGTTAATTTAGTAATGGAAGAGATTCAAACAATGATGCAACAATGAAGAATACACAAAGCTTTCCTAACTTCACTTTCACTTTCCAAATTGAATGCCAAAAAGTAAAAATGATTTTCACTTTTCCTGAGATGCACTTATATGAATTATGCTTTTCTTTTCGTTTTGAATGATTTAATGCACCTAATGCACTCTTCAACTTTAAATTACCGAAAAATGTGATCTATTTTCATGATGAATCTAAAAAAACACTTTTCAATGCAACTAATCTAATGCACTCTTACGAAAAGTAAATTTTTGAAATGAAAACTAAATAAATGCAAGATCAATTTCTTTTATGATTGCAAAAGAACTACTAATGCTTAATCAACAATAGATCAATATTTCCCCAATCATACAAGCAACAAACAATGATTTTAATTGACTCAAAACATCAAAAACTCAATCAAAATTTCACTTTTACCACTTAAAGGATGAGATTGACTTTTGCACACCACAAAGAAATTGAAAGCAAATAGACATAATTTGCTACACATAGCGTAGGGAAATGACCTCAGAGACCATGACACACTAGAGTTTTCAACAAAACCCTAAAAATTCTCACATTCAAGGACCAACGCTACTTTATATAGCAAAACCTGCGCTAACAGGGTTATCAACGCTACTTTTCATAGCAAAACCCGTGCTGGTAGCACTACTTTTCATAGCAAAACCCATGTTGGTCTTCAACGCGGGTATACAATAGAAGGCAGGGTCTTCAACACGACTGTAGAGGGAAAAACAGGCACTGACAACGCGACTGTCACTGATAAAACACGTGCCGAGTGAGGAAGTTTTAGGAAAAACAAGAAAGACTTGGGAAGAAACTCTAGACCTGATACCCTAAGACACCAACAATTCGAAGTACAAACTTAAAATCGATCAAAACAAAGGGTCATTCAATGGTTGTTCGAACTTAACGAGAAGGAAAAGAATGAAAGGAGGATGAAAAGGGTGGAGGCTTCCATAGCAGAGTCACCAATTTGTTATCTAGGAAATCTCTTCTATGGATAGAAGCAATTCCTCTAGCCCAATGTGTGGGTCTAGTAACAACCGTGACAAAACAAGCAAACTTCCCTAACCTAGATCATAATGGAAAATGAGAAAGGGAGATGGCCTACCTCTCTCCTATGCGCTTGACCTTTGATGATGATCCTGAGCCCTTAGCTCCCAGGCTCGCTCCTTGTTATTCCTTGCATTCGAATACTTGCAAGAGAGATCAAAAGACAACAACAAGAGAGATCATAACATATGCATTCCAATGTAAGTTATACAATAGATCAAGGAGTATTGTACTAATAAAACTATCATAGATAAGCTTATGGGAAGTAAAACATGCTTTGTATTAATGATTAAATCAAAGAGGGGAGCATACAACCAGGGCCTTGATGTTAAAGGCCTCCTTCAGGATGGTTCCAAGTTCAATCCAAACTTAACAAGCTCTCCTTTCGTCTCTCACCAAAATGGCAGCATCCAAGCACAATCGAGCAAAAGAATGACAACCAACAATGACCAACCCATTGAGGAAAGTGAAGAACGAATTTATAGTGAGGGAGAGGGAGTTAGAGATCCTCCAAAGGGGGGAGAACATCCTTATCCCAAAGGTAAGATCCCTAAAGGTAGGATCAAGGGCTCTAAATGGGATTACTCGTCCATATCTTCATCTAACAACTACCAGCTCGTCGTTCTCAAGGCTTTTAGTAAGAGAAGCTTTTGATCCATTTTTGGAGAAACTGCATGAAGAGAAGTAGCATAGATTTTCCTATCAAAAGTCGCGCTACTAACGCTAGTCACTAGTTAGACAAAAGGTTACCAACACAGATTTACCTACTAAAAGTAGCGTTGGTCTTGCAAATTAGGTTTTTTCACAAGTTTTTTCATAATTGCTTCAAGACATATAGTTCTCCATCTCTTAAGGGATGTATGAGCATATAATTCATGGTGAATGAGTTTACCCAACTTTTATCACTTTACAACATTTGTGACAATAGTGGCACAAAGGACGACACTTTAGGTATAGAGTTGGGAATGTGACAAAATACTGTGTAACAGATTTAATAATATTTTAGACACAAATAATATTTTCCTTTTCACTTGAAACCCATAATTTTATGCAGATGAAAGTAGGTTTTTTTAACCTAACATCTCTCATGGTAGTGACATTAGCATTAAAGTGAAATATATGTTTGTTGTGTTCGTTTTAACTAAAAACGTGTGAACTTTGTTTTTTTTTTGGCATATATTAGGATGGCCATGTCAACATTATGTTGAGAGATATGTCAATTATGCTCTATAAAGGAAAACCCTTAAATCTTTCAAATCTTATTTAGTTCCACCCGAATTCTACTTTCGATAAGTAGTTTTTGAGATTTATACATTTTTTCTATAATTCAAAGCTGCATAATCGCATGCAAAAGGTGTTTAGTTTTTTAGTGAATACCATAAATGTCATGGTAGTGATGCATGCATTATATCAAGATATGTGTCGACTAGGCTTGTTTTCAAAAAACTTGCAAATTTTATCCCTTTTACATGGTAGATGTTATTGTTGTCAAGTTGGCATTACAATGAGATATATGTCAATAATATTTAATTAAAATTAAATTAAATAAACAAATAAAATCATTTAAATTTTATTTGGTTTGGGATCATTTTGTTTTAATTGTTTTTAAAATGCAATTTTTATTTTTTGGTTTATAATCCAAAACCCATAATTCCATGCCAATAATGTTTTTTTTTTTAAATACATAATCATTAAAATATGGTGTTTTTTTTAAGATAATTCATGTAACAATAATGATGCCAACATTATAATGGATACAACATTCTTTGTTCTTATTTTTAATGTGCACTTCATTCAATGCATGTCATTTTTGTCTCGTAAGTAAAGAGAGATATTGGATCTTTTTCTCTCTCTTTTATTTTTTTAATTCTTAGCATTATGTAGGAACCTACATTATATGTTGTGGCATTGCAACACTACAATCTCACCCATTCTTTTATGTTTTTAAGCAATAATGTTTTTACAACCCTTAAAATTATAAAGTTGTTAATGCTTTGTTGAAAAATAGAAGCAATCCATTCGAGAGAGAAGGAAGAGATGATGTCAATTCCATTACATTGTTAAAATGATTTTAGATAGAAAATACTAGTGCTCATCATTTACACCTAGTCGTAGCATGTGAAAAAAAATGGTTTTCCTTACCACCCTAATGCCAATCCTACATCCACACACCAACGGTGATTTCATTGTATCATTACAAGGTAAACACCTTCTAGCAAAGGTTTTTGTGGAGGGTTTTAATGTAACAAGTGTAAAAATAAAATAAAAAATTCCTCAAACCTCCATCATTGATAGTGAGGGTTTTAACAAACTTTCAATATATATATATATATATTATATATATAATAATATATATAATATATATATATATATATATATATATATATATATCATCTTCATCATCATCATCATTGATTACTATTTGATATGCTTTGAGGTAAAATCTTTACACTATGCATTGGTGTTATTACATAATTTTTGAAACCTTGATGTGTATTTTAGATATTAAAAGCACTGAGGTGCGTATATCAATAATACATGCCATTGTGTTATATTTTGATGCATCAACTTGCAAAAGTTTACTATGCATAAGTGCATATACTATATATTATGAAACCTCAATGCATAATTTATGCTACAGTGTTGCTACATTGTCACGCGCTCCGCGCGCTATGCTGTCGCGCTCTGTTGTCTTGGCCTTGCTGTGTCTCTTAGTTTGTCTTCACTGATCGACCTCTGGTGAACTTAGTGCGAACCTACTCGGATCTTTCACACTCTGCAACCTTACACATGGCTTCCTCGCCTTTCAACGATCTAGCGTCCCTTTGAACCTTTGGCGAACCCCTAATGAAATTCGAGCGAAGATTATGAGACAACTACTACACAACAGACGATTTATAAAAGTGCACAAGTATTCAAATGCGGAAATGCACAAGTATTCAAATGCGGAAAATGCCTTCTCATATTATTTCTCATAAATGGATATAGATTATAGATTACAAAGAGTATTCCTTACATAGATAGACTATTGTTGCATTTATCGGACTTTTGCTTTTCACTGAGGAATAAGCATTACTGAAGGCTTCCTAGAAACGGATAGGCTTTGCCTAAGAATATACAAACTCGACTGGTATGCAGACTGACATCAGACCTCTAATAGATCTGGCCACTTTAGGTTCTTACTAGTGCCAAGCACACTAATACGCATGCTTCTTAGATCTCTAAACTCTAAGACTCTAACACACTCTGAATGCCAATGCCTCAACAATGAGCCTTACTCTCAATTTATAATAAATGAGAGGGGACAAACATTACTATAGGGCATCAAACAAAGGAACGGAATCATTTCTTTCAGGTAACACCTAGGTGACATTTGCACAAAGATTCTTGGTCCGAAAAAGTAAATACTATTCAAAAAAATCTACGGAAAATATGTTGTCTACAATGTTTACAAAGTGGATACTTTTGTCCAGCAAAGCCCACAAGAAAAGCTGGCCACAATTAAGTCCTTGTGACTGGACAACATTATTACAATAATGGATGCTTTTGTCGGTTAAGCCCATGAGAACTGTCAGAATACAGTAATGTCAGGGAATCTATGATTTTTGCACAACAATTCATCCCATGCTTTGGTGAAAATCGTTCGAACAATCATAGGTTTCCCTAAAATAATTTGATGTTTCACCTTAGTTAATACAAGCCATTCATAATGGCGAGACATGTATTCTTTTAAAGATTTATTCTCATCATGAAAAGGAGACCAATTTCCTGCTGTCATTTCTTTGACAATTTTATAAGGTATGTGGAAGCAATCTAGGATGTTGTGTTCAAAACAATTGTCACAGTGGAATATGCAATATGCTTCATGATAGAGTGGGTCCATTGCTATTCTGTTAACACTGTAGTCGGCCAACCATTTTTGTAGCCAGTCGCATTGTTGATTTCTTTGTATCATCCCCGTTGTACTAAATTTTAATTTCGTATAATGGGTTTCTTCTTTGTCATCTACATTCAAAAAATCCCACCACAACTATTTATATGCTGAGAAATCATATACTGTGTCTAGAAAGATTATCTTGGGATCTCCTCCTGGCCATAATGCAGAGGTCTGAGTAGGCATGGTCCATGCAAGATTTCTGGTACGATTTATGCATAAATATTTTTCATAAATCCCACGGCGAATACCTCCATGTGACCAATTCCCAAGATATCATGAAAATCTCTTTGAAGGGCATCTTCTGCATATAATGCATCTCTTTTGGCTTTTGTGTAGATCATGTAATGAATCCATCTACTCCCTTTTGGGTACACCCTTCTTTCTGGTACAAGATGTTGAATGTCAGTATGCGCTTGCAAATTGCATCTAATACTTTAGTATTTCTCAACTGTCAGGTTGGCTTCCATTTGTCTCTGTATTCTTCCCAATCTTGGTTTTCTGGTATTGTACACAAGACTTCCTGTTTCTGGCTTTGGTCCCATTCTGTAACAATGACCATTATATGTTCTTGTGGCTGGATAAATTCTCTGCTGAGAAAATCTGGTAGACAGTTCTTTGTGCCCTTGATATGTTCGACTTGAAAGTCAAAGTTGGCGAAGAGTGCTTGCCACCTAGGAAATTTTGCCTCTCCTGGTTTCTTGATGTCCTTAGTTAAAACTTTCTGCAAAGTTGAAGCATTAGTTTGTAGTAAGAACTATCTGTTTATTAAATGACATCGAATTTGCTAATGTAGTTCCACGCAACTTTTACTTCTTTCTCAATTGTGGAATAATTCTTCTCAGTAGGATTCCAAGTGCCTGATGCAAACTGGACAACTTGTTTAATGCCATCTTTTCTCTGCTTTAGGATACCTCCCCATCCTATATTACCGGCATATGTTTCAACAATCTTGAATGCACTGTCATCAGAGACATATAGAATAGGAAGAGACTTTACCTTGGCTTTGATGTTCTTAACAGCTTTGGTGTGTTCTTCTGTCCACTGGGGTGGCTCTCTTTTAAGCCTCTTATTTAATACACTCCTATATGTGGCACAATCCTTGTAAAAGTTACTGACATAATTTAAACAACCCAAAAACCTTTGAAGCTGGTTTTTGTCTATAATAACATCTGGGAATTTGTCAGCAAACTCAAGCGCATGCTTCTGCAGAGAAATTTTGCATTTGAAAATAGTATGGTCGAGAAATTTGATAGTAGTTTGAAAAACTTCTATCTTTTTCTTGCTTAAAAATAGACCATTATGCTTTACCAACTGCTTAAATGTATGAACATGCTTGAAATGGTCCTGGATATTCTTAGAAAAAATTATAACATCATCAATGTAAACTATAAGCCAGTCAAAGTATGGCTTAAATATTTTATCCATTACCTTTTGGAATTTAGATGGAACATTTTTCAAACCAAAAGGCATGACATTCCACTCATAGTGGCCTACTGGGATACTGAAGGCGGTCTTGAACTTATCTTCCTCTGAAATGGCTGCCAAAATCCTGCCTTCAAGCCAAACTTTGAAAATATCTTAGCTCCCGCTATCCTTGCAACCAGATCTCCTTTGTGGGGAATTGGATAGGTGTCATCGGCAAGAACACAATTTAGAGGTTTGAAATTTATTACCAGCCTTGGAATCCCTCTGATTTGTTATGCTCTTTTGTTGACATAGAATCCGTAACAGTTCCAGGGACTGTCAAATTCTCGAATGAGCTTGCAATCCAGAAGTTGCTTGATCTCTTTTTCACATAGATCTTTGTATTCCTTATTCATTGGAATAGCTCTACTTTTACAGGGCTTGCCTATATATCCTTCCTTGTATGGGAGCTGGACAATGTGCTGCTTTCTATACCATAATGCATTTGGTTCTTCTGAGAAACATTCTTCTTCAATTTGTTTCCTCAGTTCCTCGATTTTCTTCTTAACCTGAGAATTTTTTAACTGATCTTCTACGTTCAGTGTAGATTTTAGATCTTTTAGATCTGACAATTTTGCTTCTACTTTGTCCAATTCTTGGATAGTCTGGACCATTGTAGAGATTCTAGGATTTGAGATATATGGTAACTCAATCCTTTTTGTTGTTCCTTTTGATGTAGGAACAAAGATAAAGTAACCAACTTTAGTTTCTTTTAGCCTGGTTGACCCATGACGTTCAAAAACTGCTAGGAAGATATTTCCTAGGATACAATCAATTGGTATTTCTGCTACTGCAAATTTCAAATTGATGCAATGATGATCAAAACAAATAGAGGCCTTGGGAACTTCATAATTGAGTGTTTTGTTACCCAATCCTACAACTCTTCTTGTTGCAAAAATCCAATACTTTGCTGGTATCACTTTTTTATTTAAAATGTTCACATCAACTCTTGAGTCAAGGAGTGATGTTAGTGCAAACATTTCTCCTTTTATGCAGATATTCACCTTCACATGATGCTGTTGGTAGGAAATAGCAATAATTCTCATTTCTTGAAACCCAAAAACAAGATCTTTCCTTCCTTCAATGATTTCAAGATTTGGATTGGAATCTTTAGCATATTCTTCAGTGTCCCATGAGTGAGAATTTTCTTCCACATATTGCTTTCCCTTTTTGATTTCAGTAAGGTTGGATTTCAAAGCAGAGATTTTAGATTTAATGTTATGGATCTCTCTACTTACCTCCCCCAAGGTGAGTGAATGCACTTGCCTGGCTTCTCTTGATGTTGCTGGAAAGATCTGGTATTTCTTTCTAAAGAAGCATCAACAAATAATGGCCTTTTTCCTGTATTCTTGGAGAACTGGAAATGAGCTGATCCATGAATGCCTATGTTAGCCGATTCTTCATTTCTCCATCCTCCATTGCTCGAATCTAAGAGAGAATTTTTATCTCATCTTCCTCTATAGCAGCCATTAAGACTTGTTCTTTCTGTAGTCCGAATGATATTTCTTCAGAATTGGAGTCACTATATGATTCTGAATCAGAATCATAATGCATATGACAAGCACATTCTTCTGACTCTGGACATGAACAAGACTCTAGTCCTGAAAATGAACTATCTTGTATATGAGCTTGTAATTCTTCTTCACATAAAGAACTATAGGAGTAAAAAGATGACTCTTCAAGTTGTTGTTGTTGTATTTGGTCTTTGATTATCACATTCGGGCAGCGTTCTGTTCTATGAGTGCGGGCACCACACTTCATGCACTGTATCTGTCCTTCTTGCTTGACAGTTTTACCTCTCTGCAATAGGGCTTGGGACTTCTTCCCTCTATTCTTCTTTGATTCTTCTCCTTATGGACATCTTGTGGATGTATGTCCAGTTTTGCTACATAACCAACAAGTGAGTTTGTTCCATTTTTCTTGCTTGGAGGTATGCAAATGAATGTTAGAGGGCTTATAATAGTGTGTTCTTGGAACATACTTGTAATATCCTTTCTTGGCTTTAGAGGAGCAACCTTTATATTGCTGAGAAGGTCTTCTTCTTTCTTTGTAGACTTTAGTAGTCTGCTTATATTCCTTTTTAGCCCTTTTCTTAGCTTTCCTTCTCTTGACCAGAGGGTCATCAACTGTGAGTCCATATTTACTGCAGATGGACTTTCTGTCTTGAAGCTTTGAAAGTTTTTCCAAAGACTTATTTACTTTGGAACTGGTGCATAAGCTTACCAATGTTTTTGTAATGTGAGAATAAATCTCACCCCAAGTATATGATTCAAATGGCAACTGGAAAACTTCTTGCAACCTGATATAATCAACAAATCTAGATGGAAGAGCAGCAAGATATACCTGTTTCCATAATAGATTCTTTGAATCTTTCACTTCATAGATTCTTTGCATACAATCTCGGTGAAAGTCTTCATATTGTGACATCTTATGGCACTTGAGATTCATGAGGATAACTTCATGCTTATCTGCAATCTCTGTTTCACTACCACACCAGTGTTCTAAGATCACGGAGGTTAAAGCTCCAATCATGTTGCTTGTATTTGAGCCATCTGAATTGTGAATCACATCTCCTACTTCATCTTTAAGCACTTCAGCTTCCATTTTTATCAGTAATGCTGGAGATGATTTAGTCTCCCACCACTTGAGCAGTGTTCCTGTAAAACACTGAATAATGGTCTTGCATGCTTCAATTTCAGTCTTGCCTCTAAGACACATGAGTTTATATTATGTAAACATCATGTCTATTAATTGCCTAATCTGACCAACACTCAGATTATCAATATTCCATTCTCTGTGTGATTCAAGGAAGAAAGTATGAGCTTCAAGAAGCTTGCCTTTTCCTTCAAGATCAGCTGCAGGATATTTATTGAACCTACTTTCTAGAGGTTTATATATGGGAAGAATCTGAGAATCAGATTCTTTGTTCTCTTATTCTTCTTCTTTGAGTAAAGAGGCAATGGTAATTTTTTCTGTGGCCTCTGTTTTTTCTGCAGAAGATGTGGCTACCTCTTTAGGAAATAATGTCGGGAACCTGTTGATTGTTTTAACAAGATCTTGAATCTTGATATTTCTTTTGTAGAGAAAAGAAGGGGAAACTGGTTTATCAGTTTTAGACAGGCTCATATTTTCAACCTTTTCAGTTAAACCAGTGATTAAGCTTCTAGTAGTACCCATGTGGTCTACTATCTTTTCCTCTACTTTTTCTATCTTAATTAAAAATTCTTTGGGATAAGATCTAACAACATATGAAGTATACTGTACATTATTGAGGTTTACGTTCACCTCATTCAGAGAGACTTGAATAGTGTCAAATTGTTCCTTTATTTCCACAGTCTTTGCTGAATTTATTTCTAAGCCTTTTATTGATATATTGGTCCAGTTGATCTCTTCGCTAGTCTTTTGAATTCTTCCATCTATTCCCAAAGCATTATCATCTTTTTGAACCAACGAGATGGCCTTTGCTGCATTCTGATTCTCTCCTATGATAATGCCTCGGTAAGGAGGAAAAGTAGATGGAGTCTCTACTCTACTGCCATCTAAAGCAGTCCAAGCATGTTTGGTGGATGATGAAGAAGATGATCCAGTTAACACAACTTCAGGGGAAACATTCCTTTTCCATTCGTAAAAGTAAATCTAGGAATTTGTGACTTCCATGTAATGTTTCCAATCCTGGGATAATTTAATCCTCTCCTCAATGGTATGATTAAGACCAAACTGCTTTGCTTCTGGATGGGTGAATAAGTCCCAATTCAACATGGCTTTCATCCATTTGGAACTTATTTATGATTTCAAGCAACCATTCATTAGAGTAAAGAACTTGTGCATCTCCATGACTACAAGCTTTTTACAATCATCAGGAATAGGGCCAAATCTGCATGAAGGGATTACCCCCTTTGCTTGCTCTAAATAACCTAATCCATATTTAGGCTTAGCTGGCCTCATTGTACTAAACATTTGTGTCAATTGAAGCCATCAACAAATTCATTCTTTAAAATATGGAAGTGACACAACCATGGGTCGCATTGTATGAGCATAAGATGAGGAAATGGGATAGTGATAAGAAGGATTTCAAATGTTTGAATGGTAGAAGCGTGCCTTACCCTGATCATTTAAAAGAAAATATGCCAATGACATGCCCTACCAGTTGGGTTGCTAATCAATTCAGAGAGAAATACAATGCATCTGGCCGTTACTCATTTGTTGAAGAGGATGCATTAAACATAGGTATTGGGTGCAACAACTCAGTAATAATCTATTTTTGTACATTTTTAAACTTCATACTGCACCTTTGAATTGTAACATCTATATATAGTTTATATTTTTAAATATGTTTGGGTTATTAGAAACATAACATTGTGATTTTTTCACTTTTATTATAGGTGAATTTGTTCCCATCTATGTGGGCATATGGACATCATTTTGCAGTGGTGGATGCCAATGATGGATGCATGACACAAGACTGTGGAATGGAATTCGAGTTCAACCAATCTAGTCATGCTAGCTACATCAACCAAAACCTAACACAGGTGACATTAGGTTATATTGAAAAGATACAGGAGATCATTCAAGTGGACT
>APFE031335846.1:0-18308 GCA_000404065.3 Pinus taeda
ATCTCCCTCTTAGATAGGGAATCTTCTATGCATCAACAACTTCTTTCTTCGTGGATCCTTCAGCTAGCTACTTGATCACCTTCTCTCCTTGATGTCATGAAAACCAGTTGAGCTTCTTCCTTGTAGGGAAACAACCATCGATCACTTTCCTCCTTAGTTCATCATGTCATTCCTTTCTTCATGGAAAGTGGCCTTCTTCATATCTGGAACCTTCACTATATGACTACTTCTTTCTCATCATCCTTCTTCCATCCACCACATGAATTCTAGTTGTACTTGTAATTACAACTCTTGTTCGAGTAGCCCTGCATTATCCGTATATTATTCAAGAAATCAAAACATCATATTAAATTAAATCATACCTTACGATATGGCCCTTCATCATAACACCTTCTTGTAGGTATCATCATCCTACAGACATATTGACACATCTCCCAAAGATATCCATTGTCAAGGGTCTTCATCTTTTTTAGACTTTCATCAGAGTCTCCATATCTTTCCGTGATATTTCCTAGTCAAATCTTCTTGGTATTTTGGATGTTGATTGCCTTCATCATGGTTGTATATCTCACAATCTCTTCCTTCCTCACAGATTCCATTCCTATTAGCTTTCAATCAGAATTTATTATTCATGGACATGTTGAATGACATAACCTTCTTATTCATGGACATTTATTACCTTGCCTATTAGTTAGAGTGATGATGATTATCTTCCTTCGTACATCTTGTAGATGGGATATTATGAAGATATCCTACATCCCTTGATACCCTTTTACTTTCATGAAGATTAGATTCCATGTGACCTTTTTCATTACACATTCTAAGAGTGAGTTTTTCTTTGATGTCTCCAATATTTTTGTATGAGGGGATATTTCATAAGTATCCCTTTCCATGAATTCAGAGGAGACCTTTTTGATGACTTCATCTATTTAGAGGAATGTGTCTATCCTTCTTCTTCATGCAAGGAATATTGATCACCCATCCAACATATAGATGTCCTTGCAATCATGAAGTCATTTAACCAAGTTTATAAATTGAAAAGATACCTACTTGTCACGTGAAGATGAAATCTTCACCTTGATTTCTTTGATGATGGTTGAAGAATATATATGAGGGCTTCTTCTTGGATGATCTTCTTTCAAATGAGAAAGCATTTTCTTAATAGAAAAAGGTTGCCCCTTTTGATAGGGATGATTTGTTTCTTCCTTGGATGAACTTCTTCTTGGATAAGGAGATGATCCTTGCTTGATTATAACCTTGAAGATGAGAATGCCTTCTTTTATAGGGTAGGTATGGACTGCTTAAATATGCTCCAAGATGATAAGATCTTCATTTTGAGGTCCTTTGAGTTTCATAGATTTGTAGATATCTTGATGAGAGTCTTGGTGGTCTTTTGATGATGGTGACGTGGAGACACAAGTTCTTGATGTGGGGTTACCTTAATGTTGTATACTGCTTGTTGTAGACTTGATTCTTTAATCTTGACAAAACCCTTAAACTTGTTTTGATGCCCTTCATGAAGGTTGATCCTTCTATGTCTCTTTTTCTGCCCTTCCTTTGACTTCAAAACCTTAGCTCGATACCATGTTGAAGAATCTAGGGCTAATGTAGTTAATGATATTATTCTTAGCATGATAACTATTTTTGAGGTGTTTTTCAATTTTCTTCTTATTCTGATCTTCACTTATTATTATTAGAGTGTGCCTTATTTAGTTCATCAAATAGATACCAAAACAAAGAGACAAGAACACAAGATGTTGGCATTCTGCTAGGGCAAAACCTCTCCCAATACCATGACCCTTGAACTACTATGCCACTCCAAGACCAAGACATCAATCCTCTTCTTCGTTGCTGTTGAGATCATCATCACTACTACTTCATCATTGTTTCACCTAGATCATTGCAGCCTTCTCACCAAAGTCATCTCTACAACACAATTATTATTGTTACATCATTATTGCACCTTGCTTCACTAACACCAAGATCTTTGTTGCCTAGATCATGATTATGACTACGATCATTATTGTATCTAGAAGATATGTCGAGACTGTATGATCACTAAGATCATCTTCTTCATGAATACTCTAAGACTGTGAGATAGTGATCATTGTGACAATGTTCATAGTATATATGCTGAGATAGAGTATTAAGATCCTTCTTATACTTATGTCGAGACTGTGAGATAGTATATACCTCTACAATGCCCATCTGAGAACCTTAGAGTCCTCCTCAAACTGAAATGCTATAACTTTGTTTTCATCCAAGGTTCCTGTATTATGTTACTTGTTTGAGATTTTAGGGAGGTGTCTGAAGTTATCATTGTAACTATCACCGAGATGTTTTCCTACTACACTTCTTATACCCATCTGAAGTTGTAGACTAGTTCGAGATCTCCATCTGTACTTTCTATGAATTTCAATGGGGTATTTATTGTGGTTATTCCTCCATAAATAAGCCGACATGAGTGTGAACTGTTGTGTCACTTCATTTGAGCTGACATGACTATTATTTATGTCATTTTGTTGGCCAAATTGACTGTTCTTTTCATTGTTTATCTTGTTTCCTTCTTCCAGAGGATTGTGCTTGTCTTCGAGGGTTGATCTATACTGTAGGTTGACTCATATACATTACATAGAGCATGACATTGACTCTTTGACATCCTAAGGCTCTCAATGGGAACCATCTATAAAATAAACCTCTTGCTCATGAAACCCATGTAGCAATGCCATAATTAATAAATTCATTTTTCTTGTTTACAAAAATAAATGTCATGAAGACCAAACCTAGTTACACTTTCTTCAACAGTTTCATCTCTAGAATCAAAACCTAAATCTTGTTGTGTAGTTGCAAAAATCTTGTCTTTCTCCTTGTTATTATACTTTTTGGGTCTCATTTCAGGATGAAGTTTCCCATAGTGGTCTTCATCATGGTCTTCTTTAGAACATTGTTTACATGTGATCTTTTCTTCTTTATTAATTGTGGCATTATTTTTATATTTTCCTTTAAATTTCCCTTTTCCTTTTTCTCCATACTTGAATGACTTCTCACTAGTTTCTTCAAAAACATTTTTCCCTCTTGCCTCTAAATGAGTTTCCTGTACACAAACTTCATCTAGTTTTGTAGGGTTAAACGTGAGAATGGTATATCTCAAGTAACTATGTAATCCTCCAATGTATTTGGGCAAAGTATCCTGAGAGGACAAATATATACCCAAATAAAAGCTCTTTTCCTAAATTCTTGAGTATAAGATTGCACATTTTTCCCCTTAGCTTGCCTGAAGTTTTGTCAATCCATAATAGCTTTTTTCATGTATGTTAATGGATAAAATTTCCTTCTTATTGCAACAACAAAATCATTCCAAGAGGATAAAACCTTACCATGTTTCTTCATGTCCTCTTGAGTTTTGGTTTCCCATCAAATAAGTTTTGCACCTTCCAATCTAAGAGAAGCAAGCTGAATTTTGGTCTCATCATCCTTGATTCTTTGTATTCTGCAATGCACTTCAATATGACGAATCCAATTATCTAATTTCTCAACATCTACCTCTCCATTGTACATAGACAATTGAAACTTAATATCGAGCTTTAGCAAAGGAGTTTTACCATGTCCTTTTGGAGAATTTGGACGTGTTTGTTTTTGTGAAAGGGTAGAATAAGTAGAAGAATATGAGGATGAAGATGAGGATGAGGATGATGGAGGTGAAGGTGTTGGTTTGTCACCATTCCCTCCATTCCCTTTTTGAGGCATGTCCGCTTTTCCTCCATCTCCTTTTGGAGGTTTTGAGCTCTCTCCATAGAAACTTGCATTTCTCTCTTCATAAAGAACCTTTACCATTTTAGACATCTCAAAGAATAATTTTCTGAAAGTTCTTTCGTCTTCAAACATCCTTAAGGACCTTCTTCATGTTCCATGACTATTGAAGCTTGAGGTGTGTTTTTTCTCGTTAAAACAATTTGAGATCTTGGCTCCACAAGTTCTCCTTCTCCTCTTTTAAGCTTCAACCTTGTAAGCATTAGAAAAAAACTTGCAAACAAATCAAACCTTCACAATAACTTGTTGCTTCGATATCAAAATGACCTGAATATGTAAGTTTGAACATTTTTAACAATTTGCAAGTGAAAATTATATGTGTTTTGGGTAGAGCATCAATTTAATAAACACATAAAACAAATGAAATTAACCACAATTTATAGCCAAACATTAGATAAAATATGCATATTTGAAACACATAACACAAAACATAATAAGGGAGTTCACCCTTCTCTTGGGCTACATCTCCTTGTCCAACTTCCAATGTAGAGCCTCTTTCATTAAGTGCTCAAAAGTGTATTTATATACTTTTACATTATCCAAACAAAAACATTGATGTCTCCAATGGATTCAATACTGTCAAAAACCCCCATCTGGGTTCTTTCTACACCTTATTTGGCCAAAAAATGAGCAAGTTATGCCTATTACAAGTTTTTCCCAAATTATATGGGTAGTCATACTATAATTCGAACCAAATCCCACTTGAGCAACCCAAAACCGAAACTGGCACACAATTTTTTCCTACAATCCCGCCCGATGGGTGAAATTGTAGGATCCTTAATCCACCCATTAAGCCCCCAGTTTCGAAAAACTTGTCACGTTGACGCATGCGACCGCATTAGGGGTCGAGATTCCAGGGCCTAACTTCGCTAATTGTTTAAGCCCCTCCGATAAGGCCACGCTCCTAGTCGCATTGGGTCTCGGTGACCTGATGCTGGCCCCCTTATATCCATTCACCTATGGTCCTGTGTCTATCATGTGCCTTGGGGTTGGCCCCCTCCTCCTTTTTGCATTCCCGACGTTATGGGGTGTCATGTGACCTCGAGGCTAGCCCATTAAACTTTATTGCCACGGTTCTTTGCATTGGGATTTAACTATGTTGTTTGTGGGGTGTTGTGGCCATGGGTCGGGCTAAGGCCTAGCCCCTTGGCTCCTTTGGCTACGATCCTGTGGGCGCTGGGGTGGCCAGGTGCTAGGGCTTAGCCTGGCCCCCTCCCCCATATGCGCTACCATTAAACTTTAAATAACACCCATCTTCCATAGTTATTAGGAACTACTTGTGGCACGGTGGTGGAGCACTATGTTGCGACTCCAGAGGCCTTTGTTCGAATCCCATGGAGGCCTGCTATCTCAATAAAACATTTTTTTCCAAATAAGAGGAGGCCACATGTCAACCCCTGATTGGCCCATGCGAATCTCCCTCATTAGTCCAAAACAACAACCAATGAACCAATAAAAAACCACCATACATGAGCCAATAAGAACTAGACAAATTTCATCCAACCATAGGTCCTCATAAACATAGTCACCTATTGAAAACTTCAACTTTTAAAATTTTAGTTATTTGGCAAATTGATCAAAACACGATATCAGTTTTGAGTGAAACAAGTTGCGTTGGATTTAGATCATCGAGATATATCCAACCATTCAGGTTTCGAGCTATGTTTCACATTTTGAATTTTAGCACTAAATTGATCCTGTTGACACCTAGTCATCAAGATTGGGTGAATAAATAAAATCAATGTAAATAAATAATAAGAGATATGAACAGTCACCGGGAGATGAAGTGAACAGTCTCCCTCATGTATATAATAAAGACCAACCTGAAGGAATAATATGAATTGATTTGTGTTGAGGAGTTACTGCCTGTCCTGACATGGTATCAGAGCCAGCTCCCGAAATTAGTTGTAACTCCCTTATGCAATTATCTTGCAGTCTGTCCCTCTGTGGAGTCTGTCTACCATAATTGATTCTGCGCCATTTTGCCCTCTGTTTGCCATTTTTAATTCTGCGCCACTTCTACCCTGCCTCAGATCTGAAAACCCTTCTGAATTGCTGCGTTGATGGTTCGAGTAGCTATGCGGAGGAGCAGTGAAACGTTGTTGCGTTGATGGTCCGAGTAGCTATGCGGAGAAGCAGTGAAACGCTGCTGCGTTGACGGTCCGAGTAGCTATGCGGAGGAGCAGTGAAATGCTGCTGCATTGATGGTCTGAGTAACTACCAGCAGACAAGGCAGCGTGCGCAATCCTGGTTAGCATGCTACTGGATGCTAATATATTCTTATGAAAATATATGCGGAGGAGCAGTGATTTAAGAGAGAACGGGTTAATGAACAAGAACTGGTTAACAAACAAGAATAATATTAAAGGCATGGAAATGCATATACGTTGGTAACGTTGGTACCATTTCATTATTACATGATATTTACGCTGCCTTTGTGTATGTGTTAAAATTTTTGGCATATAAAATGTATTGAATGCCAATTCCTATGATATTGTAACGCTAGTCCCACAGTTGAAATTTTTGGCATATAAAATGTATTGAATGCCAATTCCTATGATATTGTAACGCTGGTCCTATAGTTGAAGTTTTTGGCATATAAAATGTGTATGCGTTGAGGTTTTTGGCATATAAAATATGTTGAATGCCATGTGTTGAATAGAGTTCAAAAAAAAAAAAAAAAACTAGGTCGTGGGTCAAAGCACTGTAGCATGAAGTTTTGGATGAGCTGTACAGACTTGTGTATTTACAGTCTTGGGTATTGAAATTTGCTTTCGAGTTGAATTTGCTGTCCAGTCATATCAGAATAATATTTTTTCCCATTAAGAGTAAAAGTTTTGCAGCAGAAACTTTTGTTACAGTATGCATTCAATCGTATCCATTGTGGGAATAGTTCTCACTGGCAAAGAGAACTATCCTGAGTGGTCCCAGATGATAAAACACACCCTCATTTTCAATGAGTTGGGGAAAGAGTGTGCATTGGAGACGGAGACAAACAGCGAGAACAACCTACATCAGACAAAGAGCTTGCCATTAAAGAAAACAAGAACAACAAAGCCTATGCATTAATCGCAACATCTGTAAGTGAAGAGGTGAGTCACCATATTATGCCATTTTCAACTACTTTCGAAGCCTTACAAAAGCTGAAAGAACTCTATGACTCACATTCTACACTTGAAGTTGTTCAACTCATGATTAAACTCTTCACTCTTGAATTGCAAAATAATGATCCTCTTGCTCTTACATCTGAAGTAAATTATATAATGCATGATATCCAAGCCACTAAAATTGATTTGGATATTCCTCTTATCGCTTTTCTCAAGGCATTTTATCCTACTTACTCCTATTATCTTGAGTCATTGCAAGCAAATGGAAATCTTAAAGACATTACCTTTGACTCTCTTGTGAAAAAATTTGCTGAAAGAGAGAAAGCTTTTGGAAAGAAGACAACCCCTGAATCTTCTTAAGAGGCTGTGTGCCTTGCTGATAAAGAAAAGCATCCTACTAAAGATTCTTCAAGAGGAAGAGGAGGTTGAAGAGGAAGAGGAAGATATTTCAGAGGCGGGGGGGTAAACACTCTCAAGGAGAAAAGGCAGATTTACACTGCATACGCTGCAAAAGAAATGGATCACATGATGCCTCTACATGCAATTTATCATGGGACAAAATTAAGCAGCAAAGAAACTAATAGAAAGGTAAAACTGATGATACAGATAAAGGTAAAGCACTTGAATCTAGTCACTATGTTGTGGCACAATGTAATATTGGAGTAAATGAAGATTTATTTAATGCTTCACTTGCTTCTTGGAAAAATGATTGTTTTCTTGATTCAGGAGCAACCTGCCACATGACTCATAGAAAATATTTTTTTGAAGAATTTACTGACAATATTGATGGAGCAGTATACTTTGCAGACCAATAAAAAATTAAGCCATCAGGGCTTGCCACAATCAGGCTTATACTTCTTGGTCTTCCAGACTTTCTTTTACATCATGTTCTATATCTCCCACAGCTCAAGAGAAACTTGTTTTCCTTGGTCCACATCTTCCAACAAGGTCACTCCATTCATATGTTTGATGGCAATCTTGAGGTAAGAAAAGAATCTGACCACTCACTTGTCATGAGGGGAATAGAAGAAGAAAGGCTTCTCAAGCTGCAAGGAACCTCTGCTCGTGCACAACATTTCTCATACAATTCTCATTATGAAGAAGGTACACTTCCATCAAGTTTATTATGGCATGCTAGATTTGGACATTTGAACTATGATAGCCTTCGCTTGTTGAAGAAAAATGGTGTTGTTGGTTTGCCTACAATTCCTAGGAAACTTAAGCAATGTGATGCTTGCATTCTAGGAAAGCATAGCAAACAATCTTTTCATGATTCACGTTCAAGAGCACATAGAAAACTTGAACTCATTCATTTAGATTTATGTGGTCCAATGCATGTTCCTTCTGCAAATGGAAATAAATATATGATGACATTTGTAGATGACTACACCAGAATGTGTTGGGTTTATTTATTGAAGAACAAATCTAATGCTTTTAAAACATTCAAGAACTTTCATAAATGGATTGAAAATGATGCACAATCTCATATTGGGTCTATTCACACTAATAATGGAAAACAATACACATCAAATGAATTTGAACACTATCTTCGACAACATGGGATCAAACAGCAAACAACTGTGCCTTATAATCCCCAACAGAATGGTGTAGCTGAAAAAATGAATAGGACAATCTTAAATATGGTACGATCCATGCTCTTCTTCAAAAATGTAAAGATGATGTTTTGGGCTAATGTTGTTCTATGTGCTGCATATATAAAGAATAGATGTCCATCTAATGCTATTAGAAACAAGACTCCATATGAAATGTGGTGTGGACATGTTCCTTCGGTAAAGCATCTCAGGGTCTTTGGTTCCACCTGTTATGCCTTGATACCAATGGTACATAGAAACAAACTTGGTGCTAGAAGTCGTAAATGTATCTTCCTGGGGTATTCAAACACCTCTAAAGCATATCGTCTCTATGATGAAGTAAATAAAAAGTTTGTTGTATCTAGAGATGTAATGTTTCTTAAATCATCCAAAACTGACAATGTTGTTGAGCGGCAACTTGATCGCTTGGATAGATTCGAAAAAGAAAAATCATTTCAAGAATTTGATAATCAGATTCCACATCTTGAAGGGGGATTCCTATACTAAATCAACATGTGGAATCTTCTTCTGAAGAACACTCTCCCCTACATGAAACTCCAACAATAGATGATGCTTTAAGTGATGTGATTAATAGAATTGGGAGACTCAACCTTGATTCCGTCCTAACTCAATCAGCAGAGCAGCCTGGACCATCTGAGAAAGGTCCCCCAAAGTGGCTGACAAAGACACTCGAAAGTGTTCATCCTGATGATGTTGGAAATATAGGAAATAGAAATTCAAACCGGCAAAATGGAGCTGATGTAGATGACTCTAATTCACCTATTGATATGGATGTTTCTTATGATTGTGTATTGAACTTGTCTACATATTTTGAACCAACTTCCTTCAAAGAAGCTGCTTCTCATGATGAATGGAAAGAAGCGATGCAAAGGGAATATGATGCCCTCATAAATAATGGCACTTGGAAGTTGGTTTATCCTCCATTAGGAACCAAACCAATTGGTTGCAAGTGGGTCTACAAGAACAAGTATAAAGCTGATGGCTCACTTGACAAGCACAAAGCTAGGCTTGTAGCAAAAGGTTTTGCATAGAAGGAAGGGGTCGATTATGAGGAGACTTTTTCGCCCATAGCAAAATGGGCTACCATCCGAACACTCTTTGCCCTAGCAGCTCAGAACAGTTGGAAGGTCCATCAAATGGATGTAAAAACTGCTTTCTTGAATGGAGATCTAAAAGAGAATGTTTTTATGTCCCAGCATGAAGGATTTGTTGTGAAAGGACATGAACATAAAGTATGCAAACTTGTAAAATCCTTGTCTGGCCTCAAACAAGCACTGCGAGCCTGGTATGAAAAACTAACTAAGCATATTATGAAACTCAATTTTCAAACATTATGATCTTGATGATGCAACTTTATTTGTCAAGAAAGTTGGCAAAACAGTTGTATATCTTGTGGTATATGTAGATGATCTTTTGATTGCAAGGAACAATGAAAGCTACATTGCATCCATAAAGAAGGAATTGGGGAAAAGTTTTGAAATGCCTAATTTGGGCTATGTTCATTACTATCTTGGTATTGAAGTAACCCAACATCCAAAGTCCATATTTCTTTCTCAAAAGAAATACATTGGAGATCTGTTGAACGGGTTTGGCATGACAGGATTCAATACTCTTACTACTCCAATGGAACAAAACTTAAAGCTCACACCTGTTGAAGGAAAAAAAATTTGAGGATGCACCAAAGTATAAACAACTTGTAAGAAGTCTCAACTACCTAACTACTACCAGACCAGACATTTCGTTTGTTGTTGGAATCCTCTCCAAGTTTATGCAAAAGCCTTGTGAGGGACACTGGTCTACTGCAAAAAGAGTTCTCAGGTACTTGAAGGGAACTCAAGACTTTGGAATCAAGTATACACAGGTGGACAACTTTAGTTTGATTGGATACTCTGATTCAGACTTCAATGGAGACAAAGAAAGTGGGGTGCCTACTTTAGGATATGCTATGAGTCTTGGATCAAGAGCTATCTCCTAGATATCACGCAAACAATCAGTTCCAGTAGATTCCACAATAGAAGCAGAATACGTGGCATCAACTAAAGCATCAAAAGAAATTATGTGGCTCAGGAAAATTCTTGAAGATTTACAGGTAAAACAAGTATAATCAACTTCACTCATGATTGACAATACCTCTGCAATAAAGTTGGCCAAGAAGCCAAAGTTCCATGATCGAACGAAGCACATCAATACCAAATATCATCTTATTCGACATCATGTTGAGGCCAAAACAATCCATATTCATCATTGTTCCACTAATGAGCAAATTGCAACATCTTCACCAAAGAACTTGGAAGAGAAAATCTTGAACGATTCAGAATGATGCTTAGACTCACCAACATCCCTTTAGATTAAGGGGGGGAAATGTTGACACCTAATCAGGATTGGGTGAATAAATAAAATCAATGTAAATAAATAATAAGAGATATGAACAATCATCGAGAGATGAAGTGAACAGTCTCCCTCATGTATATAATAAAGACTAACTTGAAGGAATAATATGAATTGATTTGTGTTGAGGAGTTACTAACTGGCCTGACAGATCCCCTGGATCAATCCTTCAAGCCATTGAAATCTAAAAGCACCATGATGAATTCAATAGAGAAGATGTTTATAGACCTAACTAGTCTTTGAAGCCCCTTATTCATCAAGTTGAACAGAAGTCTTGGCCTTGTTGATCCTTTCTACTGTTTTCTCTTTATCGATCCATTTACTATCAATTTTATTAATGAACAAAAAATAATTTAACATGATGCAAAATTTATGTATTTTGAAACAAGGATGATGCCAATAAGATGTAGAATTTTTATATTTTGATACACTTATAATACCATTATGATGCAATATTCAATACACATCTAGAAAGTATTGATGTTATTAGTACTATTTTTTACATTTCCAAAAGTTAAAAAATCCTTTGAAAAAAGCCAACTCTATTCTCACTTGGTTTTAGTTACTTTTGAAGTATTAGGTGAAAGCCATTTTAAAACAACGTTAAATTAGTTTCCGCACAGTTGGAAATGAATTCTTGAAAACCAAAAGAGGTTTTTTTTACAAGAATGGACCAATTTACAAAAAACTCTCATTTTTTACCCAACTACCTCATCAATTCGACTTAACAACAAAATAAAGATGGATGAGGAGGTTTTTAGATCCATTTTTTTGGATCTTGATATTTGTTTGATATTTTAACATATTTTGTAATTTTAATTTCCCAAACATTGTGGATCTCAGCTTGATATATTATTCTATATAATACATGAAAAGGAGGGTCCAGGGGTTGGATTTTGATAAAAAGATAGCTATTGTCTGTGTGTTTTTTCAAATCTATATGCATTTTACAGTTGCCAATATTATAAGATTTATGATTATTAACACAAATATTCATGTGATGGTTATTCCCTTCTCTATTATTCCATTTGAATGTTTATCTTCAAATGTTTGAATGAAAGAAAATGTCATGGAATTCATAGTCTAATACTCTGTTTCATTAATTCAAATTCCCGCACTCCTTTCTTCTAAAGATACATTAGGGTTCAGTTTCCATGCCCTACTGCAGTGGATTATTTTTCCTATTTTCTACTGCCATCCACAATGATAAGTTGAAATGTCTAAGGTGTGTCATCTATCTTGCCTTTGTCAATATTTGATCATGTAGCCAATGTCTTCGCGATTGCAACAAACCATAGATTGTTGACTCCATTTCCCAATGGACTGTCTCTCTCATGCCCAACCAAACCCTTTTTCAACACCCCTTGACTAAAGATCTAGCCATTATTTCAAGTACATAGTTAGTTACTGAAGTGGCACTAGGTAATAGAGATGTAAGAGAGAGCCCTCTCTGGGTTGGAGGGGCTAGCCTCTAACCTAAAAGTTTGGTTGAAAAGCTTACCTTAACAATTTTCTTCACATCCGAGAAAAACTCTTGAGTGTTAATAGATGTAACACCCAAACATAACAATTCTAATCAATCACAAAAAACATGTGTTCAAAGAAACAATCATGAAAACTTGACTTTAACATTTGTTTCTTAAGAATGTATGACCACAAGACATTATAGAATAATTTCGTGTGACTCCCATTCTATGAGTAATACAATGTCAAAAAGGGCATGCATTGAAAAAGAGGGTGTTGGGAAATGGTGTAGTGATGATTGGAGACTTCCACAATTATTCATATTGTTAGATATTTCTGGAATAGCATTATGTAATATATGTGATCTGTCCTATTACATATATTACACAGTGTTATTCCGTAAATCTCTAACAATGATGTAGTGATGTAAATTTTATGCAAATCACATTTTCCACCATTGTGTCATGTTCATTCAAAATTGTTTTTCCTTCCTCAAATAATACATTACATGGAATTGCTAAAGAGAAAGAGAAGGAAATATATTGTAGTAATTTATGAATTCTCAAACAAAAAGATATCTAATGTTAATTTAGGTGGCATCTAGGATTGCTTAATTTTTTTCCAAGGAAATATTTGGATAGATCCACCCACTGGGATCACTTCCAGCCAACTTATTATCATAGCCTAACCTCGAGGGTGTCGAGGATAATTGACCCCATGACCTCCCATTAGTGACGAGAACTCGACCAATTGAACTAACCCTCAGGGCTAGCATCTAGGATTTTCTTATACTTCACAATTATATCATATTAATGAAAATAATTTGGAGGAATTTGTTTTTAAAGATCGTAAATTAAGCACATTGCGACTATGTGCTATTTGAATTACTGGGATTCTAGTGGCAGGCCTATAAGGTTTTACAACTATCAATAAACTAATTTAATTTATTGTAGTCTTATTGGAGTCTTTCAAATCTTTAGCTTTATAATTGATTCACATCAAAATCTTGTCAGATTTTCCTAAGTCATCTCAAATTTTTTGGGGAATGTGGTACTTTAACATTGAGTTGTTCTCATCCTTTGAGTATTATATCTAATTTCATTACTTTTAATGAATATGGTAGAGATTAATTTGTAGTTTTATGTCATACATGTCCCATTTAATGTAAAGTAAGGTTGTCGATTTTTGTTAAATGTGTAGTTTGGGGTTTTTTTATCTTGCATAATATTGGGTGTACATTCAACACATAGCTACTGATATAAGAATGGTGTTATTGGTGGGTTGTTGTTTATTGGTTGAGGTAGATAAGCACAAAAGTATAAGTGTAGGTTTATGAAGATCATTGTTTCTTCATGTCCTCTTGAGTTTTGGCTTCCCATCAAATAAGTGTTGCACCTTCCAATCTAAGAGAAGCAAGCTGAATTTTGGTCTCATCATCCTTGATTCTTTGTATTCTGCAATGCACTTCAATATGACGAATCCAATTATCTAATTTCTCAGCATCTACCTCTCCATTGTACATAGACAATTGAAACTTAATATTGAGCTTTAGCAAAGGAGTTTTACCATGTCCTTTTGGAGAATTTGGAGGTGTTTGTTTTTGTGAAAGGGTAGAATAAGTAGAAGAATATGAGGATAAAGATGAGGATGAGGATGATGGAGGTGAAGGTGTTGGTTTGTCACCATTCCCTCCATTCCATTTTTGAGGCATGTCCGCTTTTCCTCCATCTCCTTTTGGAGGTTTTGAGCTCTCTCCATAGAAACTTGCATTTCTCTCTTCATAAAGAACCTTTACCATTTTAGATATCTCAAAGAATAATTTTCTGAAAGTTCTTTCGTCTTCAAACATCCTTAAGGACCTTCTTCATGTTCCATGACTATTGAAGCTTGAGGTGTGTTTTTTCTCGTTAAAAAAATTTGAGATCTTGGCTCCACAAGTTCTCCTTCTCCTCTTTTAAGCTTCAACCTTGTAAGCATTAGAAAAAAACTTGCAAACAAATCAAACCTTCACAATAACTTCTTGCTTCGATATCAAAATTATCTGAATATGTAAGCTTGAACATTTTTAACAATTTGCAAGTGAAAATTATATGTGTTTTGGGTAGAGGATCAATTTAATAAACACATAAAACAAATGAAATTAACCACAATTTATAGCCAAACATAGATAAAATAGGCATATCTGAAACACATAACACAAAACATGATAAGGGAGTTCACCCTTCTTTTGGGCTACATCTCCTTGTCCAACTTCCAATGTAGGGCCTCTTTCATTAAGTGCTAAAAAGTGTATTTATATACTTTTACATTATCCAAAAAAAAACATTGATGTCTCCAATGGATTCAATACTGTCAAAAACCCCCATCTGGGTTCTTTCTACACCTTATTTGGCCAAAAATTGAGCAAGTTATGCCTATTACAAGTTTTTCCCAAATTATATGGGTAGTCATACTATAATTCGAACCAAATCCCACTTGAGCAACCCAAACCCGAAACTGGCACACAATTTTTTCCTACAATCCCGCCTGACGGGTGAAATTGTAGGATCCTTAATCCACCCATTAAGCCCCCAGTTTCGAAAAACTTGTCACGTTGACGCATGCGACCGCATTAGGGGTCGAGATTCCAGGGCCTAACTCCGCTAATTGTTTAAGCCCCTCCAGTAAGGCCACGCTCCTAGTCGCATTGAGTCTCGGTGACCTGATGCTGGCCCCCTTATCTCCATTCACCTATGGTCCTGTGTCTATCATGTGCCTTGGGGTTGGCCCCCTCCTCCTTTTTGCATGCCCGACGTTATGGGGTGTCATGTGACCTCGAGGCTAGTCAGCTCAACCCGCGGTTGAGTCTTCAATTCCGTTGAATGTTTCTTGGGGTACCACTGGTTACGGTGGTGGCCAATTCCGTCCGAATCAAGGGCAGCCGTATCAAGGACCATCATACCAAGGTCAGACATCTTACATGCAGCCTAATTATGGGCAGCAGTATTATGGCCAAAACTATCCGGGGCAACCTGGAGGCTCGAAAGGACAACCCTCCCAGGGACAACCTTCGGCCTCTGGTGGTCCGTCTTTTACATATCTTGGGAAACCTTCTGGAAACCTGGGACAACCTTATGCTCAACAAGGAAAACCTAGAATCCAGCAGGGATACCCTTCGGGTCAACCCTACAGGAATCTGGGACAACCTTACGTGCAGCAAGGACAACCCGGAAACCAGCAAGGCTACCCTTCTGGGCAAGGTGGCCAGCCTTACATGCAGCAAGGCCAGCCCACTGCTCAGCCTAGTCAGCCATCTGGTCTGTAAGGACAACCTTCAGTTGCACAAGGACAACCAAACACCCAGCAAGTTCAACCTTCTGGGCAAGTAGGTCCGTCTCAGATCTAACCAGGACAACCTTCCGGCCAGATGGCCCAACCTCAGTCTTCGCAAGGATATCTCTCTGGGCCTGCTCAACAGTGCATGCAGATGGTTCCTGCTTCTCAAGCTCAACCCGGCTACCAGCCCCAAAATCAAACTGGTCTCCAGCCGCAAGGTGGGTACTAATCCCAACCTTCTTATCAAACGCAACCTGGTTCCCAGGCTCAATATGGAGCCCAACAACCGTATGGATACCAACAACCCCAGGGGAAAAATCAATTTGCCCCGTATCAAAATTATCAACAGGCGTAGGCCACCCCTTATCAAAATTACCAACAACCCAATGTTGCTCCTGCCAGTCAGTATGGTAACTAATGGGGTGCTGGGGGGCAGAACTAGAATCAACCATCCAGTTATGGATATAACCCTTATGGACAGAGTTCCTATGGACAAGGTCCTTTTGGACCTGGTCCGTTCGGACAAAGTCAATGGGGGCAACCAGCAACTGGATGGAACTCTGGCACTACCTCATATCCGCAGATGTCCTTCAACCCACAACTACCATTTTTAGCAACGTTGGAACTGCCCAATGTGTCGAAGTTAACCAATGATCCTATTTTGCATAATCCACAATGGCCACCAGTTCCAACTAAGATACCCGGCGATTGTCCCAAATTTGACAGCAAAGCTGGAGAGGATCCTCAAGCCCATGTAATGACTTGTCACCTTTGGTGTTTGTCCAATTTTTGGCTTAATGATTCGGTCCGGCTTCGCCTGTTTCAAAGGAATCTCATCGGCTCCCTGCTAAATGGTACATTGAATTGACCCGCGCATCTTTTCAAGATTTAATTCATTGGCAATGGCATTCCTCACTCATTTTCAGTTACCCGTTCGGTATGAGACGGGGACCCATCTCCTTACGTCTCTAAAAAGGAAAGAGAAAGGGGAAAGCAAAGAATAAGTCCGAGCAACCTAAACAAAATTTATCCAAACCTCCATCTAAGGAAGGAGCTAAGCATAAACCCAAGTATCATTGTCTCATCTGCGATGAGGGTCACTATACCAAAGATTGCCCAAGGCGGTCCGAAGTTAGTCGCTTGTTGAAAGGCGCTCCTAGGATTCCTGCGGTTCTTAAAGAACCTTTCCCCTCTCAACAGACTCAAATGGTGGCTGATCCATCTTCGTCTTCTTCTCCCTTTGGTTCGCAAGTCTTCATGGCTGGATCCATTCCCGTTCATGTAACGACTCGAACAAAGGAGTATCCGTCGTTTTCTGGGAAGGAGCTCGAGGTTCCCTCAAGCGCTCCTCCGTCCAGCTCTGGTTCAACGAATAAACGCATTAGTTTTTGTGGAGTTACTCCTAGCCTGACATGGTATCAGAGCACAGGTCCCAGGTTCTATTTTTAACCTTGTAACTCCTGCCTGCCTTCTGTCCCACATCTGATGCTGAGTGAAACGTCTGGCCTGCACGCTGCCTACACTACTGAGTGATAGGCTTCTGAGAAAAACGCCTGCCTGCCTGCGCTGAAGCTGCATACCAATTTCTGGAAGAAAAAAACGCCGCCCGCTTGCCTGCCTGAAGCCTGAAAGTGTGTAAGGCGTACACTCCTCTGCTGGCGCTGTCTCACCTGGTAAGCAATCCTGTTCAACGCATAAAATGCTCTATTTTGAAGCCTGCAGGTCTGGTCTGACATTGCGTGTAACACCTGTGCTTCTGGTTTCGTTGCTTTGTCCTGAGTGAAAACCAGAAAATGCTTGTCTTGGACTCGGGAAGGGCAAACCCTGCAAGGAGGCCTCATGTTTTCTGGCCTGTGCATATCTAAGCTCTCAGCCCTGATCTTCTGCTGAGATTCGTACCCATATTACGTAATGAATCCACCGAAGAAGTCGAGTGTTGTAACCCTAATTTTAACCGGCGGCTTGCTGGTCAAGATCTAAAACTGAATTAATGTCGACGGAGAGAAAAAGAGCACAATCTGAGGATTCCTAAAACGACGTAACTCAAACGGGGATAAATTCTATTATCAAAACAGGGAAGGTACCTATGAATGCCTGAAAGAGTATACATAGTGTGTATATATCCATCCTTATTAAAAAGAGTGGGCCGCCGAACAGATCCGTGAATTTAGGCGACCTTTATGGACATGTCGAGAGTCCTCTCAATAATGGATTCAATGCCATGATCATTTTCTACACTTTCATGTAATTTTATATGTAGCCGAATTTTGAATATGGTGATATATATGGTGATATAAAGCAGAGATATATATTATATATGGTGATTTAAAGCAGAGATATATATATGGTGATATATGTAGCAGAATTTTTCTCCATATCAAAATCATTTTCTAAAGCAGCAGAAGTTTTTTAAGAGCAAAATTTTTTTTCGCCATTAGAAGAATTAATATATCAGCAAAAGTTTTTTTATATCAGCAGAAGTAACCTTTTACAGAATGCATTCAATCATCTCTATGATAGGAATAGTTCTCACTGGCAAGGAGAACTATCTTGACTGGTCCCGAATGGTACAACACACCCTCATTTTCAATGAGCTGTGGAAAGGAGTGTG
>APFE031335849.1:0-85472 GCA_000404065.3 Pinus taeda
TGTTCCTGGAACTCTTCCAAAACTGGCAA
This sequence comes from Pinus taeda, assembly GCA_000404065.3. Lineage (NCBI taxonomy): Eukaryota > Viridiplantae > Streptophyta > Pinopsida > Pinales > Pinaceae > Pinus > Pinus taeda. Next base: position 30 of record APFE031335849.1, read on the forward strand.
GAATCTGAAGTCTTCTGCTAGAGGAAGTGTCCCAGATTTCCCACTGAAGGCATGTTCACGGGCATCTTTGTCTCTGGCTACAACTCTGAAACTGGTGTGGCAGGTTGTGGCTCAGGCTCGCTTGATGTGACTTTGAAGCTTGTAGATGACCATCATTTCCCCCCCTGTCAGATACAAGGTGAGATGATGGAGAAAACTCAACTGCAAGACTGTTCAATACTCTGGAACAAGTTATGACATGCGTTTGGAATATCTTCTTCGCTGTTGATGCCCATTGCCAAGAAGCGATCCATCCAAGATGAATCTTTGTTCTTGCAGGACGATTGTTTCTGAAGCATCTGTGTGAAGAATGATTGGTTTTATGACAGTGCTTACATGGATGAAGATCAAAACAGTGATATTTCAGATGGCCAACTCGGTCACAGTGTTGGCATTTCACAATCTGTTGTTGTTGTTGTTGCTGTGGAAGAGGGGCACAGTCTGGAGCAGCTGGAGCTGAACTATCATAAGGAGCAGGTGAACTGTCATAAATGAATCCAGCACTCTAAAACTGAATGGGCTTGGCATAGTCTGGAATATGAAAGGACAAGTCCTTGTTATATCCAAGACTGGTTCTGTGCTTGTTGTGGACAAGTTGTTCCCAAGGTCTGATGATGGGCTTGGGAAGTGCAGACTGAGTTGCTGCATCTGCATGTACAACTGCTGCTTTATTGGGCACTGGATCTGAATGAACTTCAACAATATTGATTCGCTGTTTATGGGAGTCTGTTTCATTGTTCTGAACAGAAACAGGTTCAGAATGATGATTCCTCTGTTTTAATTCTTCTTGCTGTAGCTGAGTTTCAAGCTGCAAAAAATCAATTTTCTCTTGTGCATTTTGTAGAAAGACTTGAATGTCTGTGAGAGAAACTTTGCTGACTTTTAATGTATCATGATTAGTAGAAAATATTAGAGTTTTAAGGAACTCTAATACTTCACTGGTTCTAGCCATTTTTTTTTTTTTTAATGTCAGATTTACACCTTACAACTACTACTCAGTGCAGAAAAGTAATACCTACTCACAGTACACAGCAATATCCTTTATACATGAGCAGCAAATGATCAGAGTTCAACCAGCAAGCACCGATTACAATCCATTACATGAAAATAAGAGTTTACTCATGACCACCATTATGTTCCGACAAAACTTTTCTCCATAAAAGATTACAATCAGCCCACCAAACTCTTTATGCAGCACTTGAAATAAAGAAGATGATTAGAGGAAATAACTTCTTCAATCTGATTACACAAGCAAAAGGGCACCAGAATCTTCCCAAGAGCTTCCTTCAGAACCTCCCACAACACTGTCCACTGGCTGTGTAAAAATAAACAATATCCACAACATAAGCAACTTCCTGATCAATATTTCAATAAAATGAATGCTTTCGCTTTGGATGGATACTTCTGCAATTTCCGTTGTGTTTGTCAATCAATTTTAAGATGCAAACTGCACCTTTAATTTATGTTACTGAATGCAAGGCAATCTTCTGGAATTTATAACACAAGCTTATCACACAATTATTCACACAAGCTTATCTTCTAGATTTGTTTCAGAGGAAATATTATGCGAGCCTGCCTGACCAGTTCAGACTTGGGCTTTTGAAACCTGAAATCTGTGAACATCACATTTAGTTTGTGGTTTAAACTCATCGGAAAGCAATAAATTACCTTGCTTGGCTTGGACAAAGACGAAACAGTCGTGAAAGATGAAGAAGAAGGCCCTGAAATCGTCAAACTCGACAGTAATCAGGATGACGGAGACTTCTTCACCGAGGTCGATAGGGCGGTTGCTTTGCGCAGGAAAGAGCTCATAAGAGAAGGAAGCCTTAAACCTAGAGCTGCCAAAAAACCTCTGGAAGAAGAAACTGTCGACAACCTGGAAAAGGAGGAAGTCATTGACTTGGATGACATCAGGGCTCTTCAGGACAAGAATATAGTCGAATTGAAGGAAGAAACGGTCGATGATGAAGAACCGAAAGAAGACGAAGAAAGTGAAGGCACGATCTCTGCCCCTGAAGATGATTCATTTGAGCTAGACCTTTCAGAACTGGAACTTGCCAGCACGCAGGTTCTTGAGCCAGAATTCCGCACTACCCTCGCTGAGCTGCTGGATGATGCCAAAGTGGTTCCAGTGTCCGTTGATGGAGATTTGGATGTAGAGATCACAGGCATCCAGCATGACTCCCGAGAAGTGAACCCCAGGGAATTATTTATCTGCTGCACAGGTATGACAACAGATGGACACCTTTACCTGAGTGAAGTTGTGAAGAGAAGAGCCGTGGCTGTCATTGCTAGCAAAGGGATTACAATAGATGAATCGTTAAATGTGAAGGCCATGGTAATGGTGGAGGATGGAAATGCCATTCTCCCAGCACTCGCAGCGTCGTTTTATGGTAATCCGTCGCAGAAATTAGCTGTGATTGGAATAACGAGCACAAATGGCAAAACAGAGAGAAGAGAGCGAAATAGCAACGTTTCCGATCAAAGCACTTTAGCAGGTGTTAAATTCTCATTAGAACCCCCCTGTGCAAGCCAATCATGCTGTGTTCCTGGATTAGGAGTGACCAATAACAACCTGGGTATGGTTCTATGGTGTAGTGGTTAGCACTCTGGACTTTGAATCCAGCGACCTAGGTATGGGAACAATAAAAAACTCTGGAACGCTTCAACCCACCAGGGAAAATCAAAATACGAGGCAGCTTCAATATGTTTTAGAGCGAGAAACAAGTAATGGACTCGGTGACCCCATTTGCTGGATAGTTTTTTTTTTTTCGTGCTATGATCCAAAATTCAGTGCAAGCTCGGATTCCCTCTTCCTAGAATTCAAGGACAGTGCAGCGCTGGAAGGACAAAGGCGTTATGTCAGGACAGAGGCAGTGCAACGCTGGAAGGACAGAGGCAGAGCAGCTTGGACAACGCTGGTCAGGGAATAATGCACAAAGAATAATGGACAACACATCTTTCAGGAACGTTCATGGGCAGTGTGGCAGAGAAACGTTCAAGTGAATATGGCAGAAATAAAGTGCACAGAAAGGCCATAAACAAATGGCTCAAATTAATTATGCAGGGCAGGAATACGCCTGCTCTGATACCATGTTAAACACACATGGTGAGCGAGAACAAATAGGAAAGATAAAGCATGCAATACAATTTTTATTCACAAATGATATACATTTATAGTACATTATGTGACTCTTGGGTTTCACATCCCAAGGTCCCTTGGACTGCTTTTGTCCATTCGGATTCCACACTAACCCATTGAGGATTAGGTGTCCAACAGAAGCCATGCAAGAACTTCACAAGTTTGCATACTTTATGTTCAAGTCCTTTCACAACAAATCCTTTAGGCTGGGACATAAAAACATTCTCTTTTAGATATCCATTCAAGAAAGCAGTTTTTACATCCATTTGATGGATTTTCCAACCATTCTGAGCTGCTAGTGTAAAGAGTGTCTGGATGGTAGCCCATTTTGCTGTGGGGGAAAAAGTCTCCTCAGAATCGACCTCTTCCTTCTATGCAAAACCTTTTGCTACAAGCCTAGCTTTGTGCTTTTCAAGTGAGCCATCAGCTTTATACTTGTTCTTGTAGACCCACTTGCAGCCAATTGGTTTGGTTCCTAATGGAGGATCAACCAGTTTCCAAGTGTCGTTCTTTATGAGGGCATCATACTCCTTTTGCATCACTTCTTTCCATTCATCATGAGAAGCAGCTTCTTTGAAGGAAGTTGGTTCAAAATCTATAGACAAGTGCAATTCACAATCATAAGAAACATCCATATCAACAAGTGAATTAGAGTCATCTACATCACCTCCATTTTGCTGGTTTGAATTTCTAGTTCCTGTCTTTCCAACCTCGTCAGGAAGAAGACTTTCAAGTGTCTTTGTCAGCCACTTTGGGGGACCTTTCTCAGATGGTCCAAGCTGCTCTGTTGATTGAGTTGGGACTGAATCAAGATTGAGTCTCCCAATTATATCAATCACATCACTTAAAGCATCATCCGTTGTTGGAGTTTCATGCGGGGGAGAGTGTTATTCAGAAGAAGAATCCACATGTTGATCTAGTATAGGAATCCCCCCTTCAAGATGTGGATTCTAATTATCAAATTCTTGAAATGATTTTGCTTTTGAGAATCTATCCAAGCAATCAAATTGCTGCTCAACAACATTGTCAGTTTTGGATGATTCAAGAAAAATTACATCTCTAGATACAACAAACTTTTTATTTACTTCATCATAGAGACGTATGCTTTAGAGGTGTTTGAATACCCCAGAAAGATACACTTACGACTTCTAGCACCAAGTTTGTTTCTATGTACCTTTGGTATCAAGGCATAACGGGTGGAACCAAAGACCCTGAGATGCTTTACCGAAGGAACATGTCCATACCACATTTCATATGGAGTCTTGTTTCTTATAGCATTAGATGGACATCTATTCTTTATATATGCACCACATAGAACAGCATCACCCAAAACATTATCTTTACATTTTTGAAGAAGAGCATGGATCGTACCATATTTAAGATTGTCCTATTCATTCTTTCAGCTACACCATTCTGTTGGGGATTATAAGGCACAGTTGTTTGATGTTTGATCCCATGTTGGCGAAGATAGTTTTCAAATTCATTTGACGTGTATTCTTTTCCATTATCAGTGCGAATAGACCCAATATGAGATTGTGCATCATTTTCAATCCATTTATGAAAATTCTTGAATGTTTGAAAAGCATCAGATTTGTTCTTCAATAAATAAACCCAACACATTCTGGTGTAGTCATCAATAAATGTCATGATATATTTATTTCCATTTGCAGAAGGAACAGGCATTGGACCACATAAATCTGAATGAATAAGTTCAAGCTTCCTATGTGCTCTTGAATGTGAGTCATGAAATGACTGTTTGCTATGCTTTCCTAGAATGCAAGCATCACATTGCTTAAGTTTTCTAGGAATTGTAGGCAAACCAGCAACACCATTTTTCTTCAATAAACAGAGACTGTCATAGTTCAAATGTCCAAATCTAGCATGCCATAAAAAACTTGATGGAAGTGTACCTTCTTCATAATGAGAATTGTATGAGAAATGTTGTGCACAAGCAGAGGTTCCTTGCAGCTTGAGAAGCCTTTCTTCTTCTATTCCCCTCATGACAAGTGAGTAGTCAGATGCTTTTCTTACCTCAAGCTTGCAATCAAACATATGAATGGAGTGACCTTGCTAGCAGATGTGGACCAAGGACAACAAGTTTCTCTTAAGCTGTGGGAGGTATAGAACATGATGCAGAAGAAAGTTTGGAAGACCATGCAATTTAAGCCTGATTGTGCCAAGCCCTGATGGCTTGATTTTTGATTGGTCTGCAAACTATACTGCTCCATCAACATTGTCAGTAAATTCTTCAAAAAAATATTTTCTATGAGTCATGTGGCAGGTTGCTCTTGAATCAAGCAACCAATCATTTTTCCAAGAAGCAAGTGAAGCATTAAGTAAATCTTCATTTACTCCAATATTACATTGTGCCACAACATAGTGAGCGGATTTAGGTGCTTTACCTTTGTCTGTATCATCAGTTTTACCTTTCTGTTGGTTTCTTTGCTGCTCAATTTTTTCCCATGGTAAATTGCATGTAGAGCCATCATGTGATCCATTTCTTTTGCAGCTTATGCAGTGCAAATCTGCCTTTTCTCCTTGAGAGTGTCTGCCCCCCCTACCTCTGAAATATCTTCCTCTTCCTCTTGAAGAATCTTAAGCAGGATGCTTTTCTTTATGAGCAAGGCACACAGCCTCTTCAGAAGATTCAGGAGTTGTCTTCTTTCCAAAAGCTTTCTCTCTTTCAGCAAATTTTTTCACAAGAGAGTCAAAGGTGATGTCTTTAAGGTTTCCATTTGCTTGCAATGACTCAAGATAATTGGAGTAAGTAGGATAAAGTGCCTTGAGAAAAGCGATAAGAGGAATATCAAAGTCAATTTTAGTGGCTTGGATATCATGCATTATAGACTTTACTTCAAGAGGATCATTATTTTGCAGTTCAAGAGTGAAGAGTTTAATCATGAGTTGAACAACTTCAAGTGCAAAATGTGAGTCATAGAGTTCTTTCAGCTTTTGTAAGGCTTTGAAGGCAGTTGAAAATGGCGTAATATGGCGAGTCACCTCTTCAATGTTGCAATTAATGCATAGGCTTTGTTGTTCTTGTTTTCCCAAATGGCGAGCTCTTTGTCTGATGTAGGTTGTTCTGGTTGTTTGTCTCTGTCTCCAATGCACACTCCTTTCCACAACTCATTGAAAATGAGGGTGTGTTTTATCATCCGGGACCACTCAGGATAGTTCTCCTTGCCAGTGAGAACTATTCCCACAATGGATATGATTGAATGCATACTGTAACAAAATCTTCTGCTGCAAAACTTTTACTCTTAATGGGAAAAAAATATAATTCTGATATGACTGGACAACAAATTCAACTTCGACAACAAATGTCAATACCCAATATTGTACAGCGCATTCAACACTTGATGCCACAGTGCTTTGACCCACGACCTAGTTTTTCTTTTTAATCTCTATTCAACACATGGCATTTAACACATTTTATATGCCAAAAAACTTCAACGTATATATAAGCGTAAACACAAAGGCAATGGATTTGTGGGTTGTAGAAGTCGTTTTTGTCATGAAAATATTAGGTACTTTCCCAACCAAAAGTTGGAAATATATTTTTGAGCATATTGAACGTAATTTAATCAGTTAGGGCAACGTTTCATTTCAACAACGTGCTTAACTATTTCTCACGGGTGTTTGCTACATCCATGGCAGCAATCCACGCGCTTATTTACTTCTCACAGTTATTTTCTACATTCATGGCAGCAATCCACGTCAATCCTACTGAGTACATTCAACGCATGGAATTTAACACATTTTATATGCCAAAAAACTTCAATGTATATACCATCGTTACAATGATAGCAACGTAAACACAAAGGCAGTGCTTCCAGATTTTATTTATTTATTTATTTCTAAGTAAATCTATTCCATTAATATGAAACAAAATATGATTACATTGAGGCTCAGGCCTCAGCAGTATTGAACATCATCTATCAAAAAATATCTCGACTGCCCCATCGATGCGAAAACCAGTGCGTGAAGGAAAAAAGAACCCACATATGGGTTATCAGTCTTAAACCAAAAAATATCAAAACATGGCAAAATAACCAGGAAAGTTTTAACAGAACAATCATTTCAGAAAAGAACCAGTCAGCAGAAGAAACACCCAATTGGCATAACGGTGACACTTGGATGCCAAGTGTCATCACTTGAGGTCGTCCGGGGCGGGCTCCTCTTCGATGAGGCACGCATACTGATAGCATTCATCCTCCTCCTCTGACGCGCCGGTTTGAGGCCCACGAGCGGGTTGAATGCCACCAGAGCTGCCAACAGCTGCATGCGGCCTTGACGTGTCGTCCACTCTGCCTCTAGGTGTTTGCGTGTCTCCAAATCTTCCTTCCACAGCATGCTGACCGCCACCCAATTCCTTGCCATGTAGGGTGGCAACCTCCTCATCCATCGGTTGCTTGTCTGAGTCTCGGCCACTCCTAGTCCTGTGAGCAGCCCGTTGCTGTGCCCTAGTGTTCTCCGACGGTGCATCATGCGGATCGTTTTCCTCTGAGAAAACAATGGTGACTGTCGCTGTAATGACAGGTCTATTCAGGGTGCTATGGAAGCAAAATTGTGTCGAGTGAGGAGCAGGGTGAGGGGGGAGAGGAAAATTGGTTGTATGGACAACGACGTCTCTCCGGCCAGCACCTTGAAGCTGTGCGCATTCGCGACCACTGCTGGTATCAGGATACCTGCCAGAGAAGGTGCCATAAGGGTTGGGAATGTTAGGGGAAGAGGAGGGGGAGACGGAGTCAGGGTTGGGCGTCGCAGGAGGGCGAACGCTACCACCACGACATCCCCCTCTTCTGCTATGCATTTGGTGACGTATGCGAGCCATGACAAAATTCAAAGCAACTATCAGTGGGGGAATTGGCTAAAGGACTGAGCAGAGGATGAGCAAGGGAAGGGTGGGATGAAGTCAAATTGCAGAGCTTGGTGTGGGATAAATGATGCCCATTACCAAGGTCTACACAACTTAGCAGCCAGCATCGACTCCCGGTGACAGTGCGAGAACAAGGCTCAGCTGCCTGAGGCGGACATATGCTATGGAGTAGGGAGGAAGAGCAGCATTATGGCTAGTGGAGTCCATTGTTGTTTGAATGATGGGTAAATCTCTTCCAGAGTACCCATTTAATGAAACTTGCAGGCCACCATGACTTATTTATTTTTTTATTTATTTTTTTATTTATTTTTTTTTTTTTTTGCAGGCTGGCATGGGAGGGAATGCAGGCAGCCATGTGGCCCGTCCTCTTGCCGCCCGACGGTCTAATCATCATAAATAGCTTGGTTATAACCCGCATCCGGGTGTGCTTCTTCGCCCTGTGCCATTTCAATCTTCACCAAATCATTATATTCCTTTAACTGGAGTGCAGTGGCAATAGTGGTGAGCGAGCTTGCATGTAGAGACATTCCACTATCCACTCCTATGTTAGCTAAAAGATCAGCCACTTTGTTGTCATCCCTACGAATGTGTTTGAAAGTGACTGCTCTATGGGTAGAGAGCCACAGTTCAATGAGTTCAATTCTTTCCGTCAATCTCCAGCTGTTGACCACTTCGTTTGATGGTGTCCCCTGCAGAATCTTATTAACCATGTTTATGAGAATCTGAGAATCACCTTCAATTAAGAGTGGGAAGAAACCATGAAGTTGAGCTAAGAGAAGCCCCTACCATAACCCTTCTAATCCAGTCGAGTTATTCATATCCCATCCATTTGAGCCTATGAAGGTTAGAAGGGCTATGCCTTTATGATCTCTAAATACTCCTCCAAATCCTGCTTTGCCTAGATTGCCTTTCGAGGCTCCATCAAAGTTAAGTTGTATCATGTGTTGGGGTGGAGGAAGCCATTTGTCTGGTATCTTGCTCTGTGATGAAGGTTTACCATGGATTTCCATCTCTTGGTTCCACTGTAGATTCCAGTTTGCCCATATATTATGTTCTTGTGGAAGGGAAGGAAAGTCTTCTTCATGCCAAGGGTGCTACGGAAGCGAAATTGTGTCGAGTGAGGAGCAGGGTGAGGGGGGAGAGGAAAATTGGCTGTATGGACAACGACGTCTCTCCGGCCAGCACCTTGAAGCTGTGCGCATCCGCGGCCACTACTGGTATCAGGATACCTGCCAGAGAAGGTGCCATAAGGGTTGGGAATGTCAGGGGAAGAGGAGGGGGAGGCGGAGACAGAGTTGGGCGTCACAGGAGGGCGGACGCTACCACCACGACATCCCCCTCTTCTGCTACGCATTTGGTGACGTATGCGAGCCATGACAAAATTCAAAGCCGAGCTATTAGTGGGGGAATTGGCTAAAGGACTGAGCAGAGGATGAGCAAGGGAAGGGTGGGATGAAGTCAAATTGCAGAGCTTGGTGTGGGATAAATGATGCCCATTACCAAGGTCTACACAACTTAGCAGCCAACATCGACTCCCGGTGACAGTGCGAGAACAAGGCTCAGCTGCCTGAGGCGGACATATGCTATGGAGCAGGGAGGAAGAGCAGCATTATGGCTAGTGGAGTCCATTGTTGTTTGAATGATGGGTAAATCTCGACTAGAGTACCCATTTAATGAAACTTGCAGGCCACCATGATTTATTTATTTTTTATTTTTTATTTTTTGCAGGCTGGCATGGGAGGGAATGCAGGCAGCCATGTGGCCCGTCCTCTTGCCGCCCGACGGTCTAATCATCATAAATAGCTTGGTTATAACCCGCATCCGGGTGTGCTTCTTCGCCCTGTGCCATTTCAATCTTCACCAAATCATTATATTCCTTTAACTGGAGTGCAGTGGCAATAGTGGTGAGCGAGCTTGCATGTAGAGACATTCCACTATCCACTCCTATGTTAGCTAAAAGATCAGCCACTTTGTTGTCATCCCTACGAATGTGTTTGAAAGTGACTGCTCTATGGGTAGAGAGCCATAGTTCAATGAGTTCAAGTCTTTCCGTCAATCTCTAGCTGTTGACCACTTTGTTTGATGGTGTCCCCTGCAGAATCTTATTAACCATGTTTATGAGAATCTGAGAATCACCTTCAATTAAGAGTGGGAAGAAACCATGAAGTTGAGCTAAGAGAAGGCCCTACCATAACCCTTCTAATTCAGCCGAGTTATTCATATCCCATCCATTTGAGCCTATGAAGGTTAGAAGGGCTACGCCTTTATGATCTCTAAATACTCCTCCAAATCCTGCTTTGCCTAGATTGCCTTTCGAGGCTCCATCAAAGTTAAGTTGTATCATGTGTTGGGGTGGAGGAAGCCATTTGTCTGGTATCTTGCTCTGTGATGAAGGTTTACCATGGATTTCCATCTCTTGGTTCCACTGTAGATTCCAGTTTGCCCATATATTCTGTTCTTGTGGAAGGGAAGGAAAATCTTCTTCATGCCAAGTTTGAAGCAATAAGGTTTCCCGAAGGTTTTGGCAAACAGTGTTCCAGAGGACTTCTAAAGGTGAGGATTGGTCCTTGAAGATGCGTCGGTTTCTTTCTTTCCATATTGTCCACATGAGAAGGTTTGGGATAAGTTTCCATAAAGAGTTTAACAATTTGCTCTTATATGGATTCATTGCCAAATTGAGTACAGTGTTGATGATATCCTCTTTAATTCGTCCATCTTTTTGGCATCGGAAGCTTACTTTTTCCCAAAGTTTGTGTGCTAATGAGCATGAATTCATGAGGTGCATAGTGGTTTCTTCCTCTTGTTTTCAGTTGGGACATATGGAGGGCCTGTGAAAGCTTCTCTTCCAAATATTGTCCCAAGTGAGGATTTTATTTTGACAGAGAAACCAAAGGAAAGTGGATACTTTTGGCCAAATGTTGGGGGCCCAAACTTTGTTCCATAGAGGATCCTTGACTATATGATTCCTTATAATTATGTTGTAAGCCTCATGTGTGGTGAAGGTTCTGCTTGCCTCGTAACCCCATCTGAGTATATCCTTCTTATCTGAATAACGGATTTTCCTATTAGAGAGTTCTGCCTCCAAATTCTGTTGAACGGATTCTGTGCCTTCTCAAATGATGTGATCTGTGCTTATCCATTGTCTGTATCCCTGTGATAGAGTGGGCCTCCAGTGTTGATTGACCTTGTCCATCATTTGCGCTTCCCAATCCAGTATTTGGTGAGGTTTGATCAGTTCCTTTAGATTGGGTCTCTACTACCAAGAGTCTTCCCAGAACCTTGCATTATTACCATCCCTAACTTCCCAGAAGCTGTGCTGTTGGTTTAAATCCTTGTGTTGTTTAGCTGCATTATAGATTAAGGATCCTAGGCCAACTTCTGTGAGTCGGATTAGATCATCCACAGGTCAGTTGTTGGCATATTTTGTTTTCCAAAGGATAGCCCAGGGAGTATGCGGCATCATGAGCCATTTCCACTAGATACGCACTCCCATGACAACATTACTATGTTGGGGATCACGAAGCCTTGTACCTCCAAAGATTTTTGGAAGGCATACTGTGTCCCATTTCACTAGAGCCCATTTTCGATTTTGTCTCAAGTTTCCCCACATAAAGGATCTTTGAGGATGTTTGATTTCCTTGAGGATACATTTTGGCACTGCCAGAACTGAGAAAAGATACAGAGGCATAGATTGCAGGACAAGTTTGATTAAGACTAGACAGTTGGCCATATTGAGTGCTCTGTAATACCAAGAGGAGAGACATGCTTCCATATTTTCCAAAAGCAGGTGCCAAGATGAGTGCTTCAGAGTTGTATCAATCATGGGAGCTCCCAGGTATTTGGAAGGGAGAGCGGCTATTGGGAATCCAAGGATACGAGCTATTGAAGATTGAGTAACAGCAGGGGTATGAAAGAAAAAAAATTGGGATTTAGCCTTATTTATGCTAGCTCCATAGGCATCCGAGAACTCAGTCAAAATGGATTTTAATTTGAGAGCTTCTTGGACTGAAGGATGGCCAAACGGCATGTTATCATCCATGAATTATTGGTGGGTAAGAGCAGGGGAATTAGGAAAGGAGAGGCCTCTTAATTGCTGGGAGTGAAGAGCTTCTTTGATGTTTCTTCCAAGCCCTTTCACCATCATGACGAACAAAAAAGGGGATAGGGGATCGCCTTGTCGGATTCCTCTAGAGGGATGAAAAGAGGTGGAGGGGATACCATTGACCATAATGGAAAAGAAGGTGGAAGTTATGAGACTCATGACCCATCTAACCTAGGGAGGGGAGAAACCAAAGGCAATCAGCATCTTTTGAATATAATTCCAGCTTAAACTATCAAAAGCTTTAGAGAGATCTATTTTAAGAACCATACCTGCTTTTTTGGACTGCTTCAAGGAACGAATAATATCGTGAGTGAGAATGATGCCATCCATGATTTACCGACCTTCCACATAGCCTGATTGCTCTGGCAACATGAGTAATGGTAGCAACGGTTTTAGTCGCAAGGCAATAACTTTGGAAACTATTTTGTAAATGACATTACATAGAGCTATAGGCCTGAATTTATCAGGAGTCTAAGATTGCACTTCCTTGGGGATGAGGGCAATGAAGGTTGCATTAATGGAGGGAAGCATCCATCGATTGTTCATGGATTCCTCAACAACCTGCCAAACCTCCTCTTTAATTAGATCCCAATAGTTATGGAAGAAGTTGGAAGTAAAGGCATAAGGACCAAGAGCTTTTCCTTCTTTTAATTGTCACATAGCATGATCCATCTCCTGTAAATAAATTGGCTTGAGGAGGAGCTGATCGTGTTCCTCTGTTATGATTTTTGGGATATTCTTGGTTATCTTCTCTATGGCTAGCTTTCTATTTATCTGAGGTTCTTGGTGAACCTGCTTGAAATAAGTAAGAAGTTCTTGTTCTATATCCTCATCTTTTTCCAATCGTTCTCCTTGTTGATTCTGGATGTAAGTGATGTTGTTGTTCATTCTTCTCTGAATAGTAGTGTGATGAAAAAAATTTGTGTTTCTTTCACCGTCCTTAAGCCATCTAACCCTTGATTTTTGCTTCCATAGTATTTCTTCTTGCTTTGCTCGTTCTGATATTTGTGTTTGAAGGTGTTTTCCCTGCTCTGAGAGTACCTCTAATCTTCCTTCCGTGATAATCCTCTGTTGTAGTCTTTTCATTTCTTGATCTAGAGCATTTTGTGCTTGGAAGATGTTGCCAAAGGTGAGTTGATTCCATTGTTTGATGTTGTTTTTGAGTTTTGCTGGAATTGATACATTTTTGAGCCATCCGGGGGTTTGAAGATTTTGCAAACCGTATTTATCAGGTTATTGAAGTCTGGATGCGTCAACCAGAAAGCTTCAAAGCGGAAAGGCCGACGTGTAGTGTTTCCTGATCTTTTCCATTGGAGTGATATTAGCCAGTGATCTGAGCCTGTGAGAGGCACGATTGAAGCCGAGAAGTCTCCTCCAAGGTGGATTGCATTGTCAGAGAGCAAGAATCTATCCAATCGAGAGGCTATCTGATGTGTACCTGCTCGTTTGTTATTCCAAGTATAGATTCCATTGTTAAATGGCATATCGATGAGCCAATTGTTTTGGATTAAGTTTTTTAAATGAATGTTTTCATTATCCAGTTTGTTCCTGCCTCCTCTCTTTTCTTCCAGCTTTGTTATCATATTGAAATCTCCTCCTGTGATCCATAGTGGATGAGTTCTGTCGAAGTTGATCAAAGATAGAGTGTTCAGTATGTCTATCTTATGCATTGCCTCCTAGGGGAAGTAGAAATTGGTTAAGTGGCCATGCACATTTGTCCCTGTAATATGGAAGGTAGCTTGAATGAAGTGCTTACTCGCATGAATGTTAGTAAGCGTGATGGTTTGTTCATCCCAGACTATTGCTAGGCCTCTTGAAGATCTTGAGGCATCCATTGCTACTGCTTTACTACCTGGCCATGCTTTTGCAAGGGTTTAGTCCAGTGTTGTAGAGTTACATTTGGTTTCTTGCATGAAGAAGACTTGGGGTTTCTCCTGCTGAATCATGTTTTTTTATCAATCTGTATTTCCTGGGCTATTGAGCCCTCTAATATTCCATGAAGTTAGCTTCATGATGTACTATTGGGTAGGGGTTTGTGATACTTTGTAAGCTTGGAATATCTTCTCGATTCCACCAGCATTTCCCCAATCCGGATGGTTTGTTGGAGATTTGTTTTCCTTCCTCTCTTTTTATTGTCTTTAGGAATGTTTTTGCCATCTCATTGACTTCCAGGCTGAATGCCAAGGGTTCTTTGCTGTTATGCTCTGGAAAGGATAACTTCCAGGTTTTCCAACTGTCTTTCTGGGATCTTGTCATAATCTTTTTCCTTGCAAGCTTGTTCTAATCCAAGTATGTCCAGATCTCCAATATCTATGCTCTCAGGCTCCTCTTCCATGTGCTGGGTTTCACTCCTTTCCTCTGTTGTTTCCGTTGCAGTCGTGGTTGCTGACTGCATGTTATCGACATCCATGCCCTAAGTGTTCCATTTTGGGATCATACTGGGAGGGGAGGAGGTGAGATCTATGGTTTTCTTAGACTTTTGGGTCTTCTTTGAGCTAGTGGGAATGAATTGTGCTGTCATCTTGGGCGTTTCCTCTGAGTGAGCAGGATTCTCTGAGTTATTTGGCTCCGGCTGGGCCAGGGTTTCAAAGCTATTGCTGGTGAAAGGCATTAAAGAACCAGCAGCAGGTTTCTTAGGGTTTGAAACAAGTTTTTTGTGGTTCTTTTTGCGGTTGGTGACCTTGGTAAATCCATCCAAGTCAGGTTTATCTGAAGAGGAGGGGATCGAGGTTTTCAGATTTAAAGGACAGTCATGAAACAAATGGCCAAGCGCAAGGCATTTTTTGCATCGAAATGGAACATGTTCATAATCTATTGACTGAATCCATTCAAAATCATCGTGGTATAGACTTACCGCATCCGGAAGAGCCTTGCTTAGATGCATATAGACGCAAATTCAGGCGTAGGAGGTATATCTTCGGAGTTTTGTCTCCTCCGCAATTTTGATGAATTCCCCTAGACCATTTCCAATATCTTGCAGTGAGTCTTCATCCCAGTACTCCAATGGAAGGGAATAGAGGCGGACACCGAAGCCCAGCTTAGATCTTCTTTGTCCGGATTGAATCTTTCGATCTAGTCTCTTAGATGCAGACCAACTGCATTAAAAAAAATAAGGTCCTTCGTCGAGGAGTCTGTTTCGATCTTCTATACAGTTGAAAATTGTCGTGAAGAAACCCTTAGGCCCCAACTGGAGGGTAATGTGCCCTTTCGGCTTCCACTTGGTTGTGATCCATCCATGAAAAGCTTTCTCTGTAGGCCAAAAGCCTATAAATTTCCCAATCAAGGTGTGATCCTTCATATACTGGATTTGAGTGTTGATTTAGTGACTTGGGAGCTCAATCTTAGGTCTTTCAGCTGCAACCGGCTTGTAGGTAGCCGATGTCACTTTGGGAACCTCATTTTTGTCCATATTGGCTGTCTGTATATGAGGTCATGCTCCTGTTTCGTCTTGGACTTTTTGCCTGATATCTTCCGCATGCATTTGAGTGTTTTCACTATCATTGGGGGGAGGTGTCGTGTCCTCCCCCTTGGGAATGTTCATGATTTGCACGTTGTTCCTTGTCGCTTGTTGTTTGTCATATTACTGGAGAATGTTGACAAAGTCGTTGTGGTCTGTGCAAGTCTTTCGTTGCAGGTCTGACCCAAACCCTAAACCTCCATGTTCACTAGAGATAGCTCCGTTCGAAAGAATCCGGATTGGATGGAAAAATTCAGCGCTTCCAGAATCTTACTGCAGTGCGGATTGTCAAATTACAGGTCTGGTTTCTTGGTCTAGAGATCTCGGTGTGCATTCTCTAGGCATCCAGGGAGCTGCAATGGACAACATTGCCTCTGAAGATCGATCTGCACGAGAGAATGTTGATGCAAAAGTTCAACGCATCAACAGTAATGACTATACCTAATACCAATTAACAACTAAATTGTGATAACCTGAATGGGGTGTAAATGGAGGGCACGCGACCGTTCCTGCATGTCGCTTGTCCACCACCCTATATGACAATCCAAAGTCATCAACTTTGTGGCAAAAAAGTTGTGGCTCCATGTCTAGGAATGCAAGAAAATGATGGGAAGGAGTGCAAACTCCACCCCAACAGGTTGGAACTCTTTAGAATTTGATCCTACAGGTACCCAATTATGAAACATTAGGATCATTAGAAGGTAAGGAGGAGCATACTAGCTCATGGAGGTGCATATGATAAGTGGGCGAGGGGCATCAATCAATTAATGACTACAACAACCTTAAAAGTTGGGGAGAAAGTTCACTCCTAGATGGGATGGCAGACTCGTGAGGGTATACATTACCCTAGTATTTCGTTAGCTTTGTGTTTATTTTATGGCATTGTCTTTCTATTCCACAATTTAATTGTTGCCTTCCTTATGAGGTCTCTAATCACTGTGGTTTTTTGGAGTGGAGTAAAGGCTCAATAGTGTAATAGATTCTTGGTGGCTAAGACTCGAGGCTAGGCTCTTAACCCCTTTATAGTTTCTCAATGGTGCTAAGGAAAGGGCATGTTTGGGGTATTGTTATTGGGTGGATTCTTAGTTCTTAAAGCAAAATGACAAGGGGTGTGCGGCAACCTAGAGGAGGGAGGAAGCAAAAAAATCATGTGGGGGCAGGTTGAGCCTCCTCCACTCATCCTAATCATCCTTCTTGTGTTACTAGAGAGGCTTGGGAGGCAGAAAAATGTTACTATAATCAATGTTCAGTTAACTCAAAGACAAATGAAGGAAATGGAGAAGGGAGTTGAAGAAAGGAGGAAGAAATTGACAAAGCACTAGATCATGGTGGAGGTGAAGGGTAGTATTTGAATCAATCCATTGTCGTATGAGGGAGACAAAAAATCTTAAAATTGTTGAGATAGTGGTTGGTCAAGACCATAATGGCTCAAGACCAACACAATTACCAACTTAATGAGAATTGTGAACTCAAAGGAGAACACTAGCCCAAAATCATCTATTTTTAGGGAAACAATGAAAAACATCTCGAAATAGAAAAGTGGTGATGTTGCATCACCCACTAAAAATAAAAATCATGGCTATGGACATTGGCATTAAAGACCAAATATCACGAGTACAAAAAACCTTAACATTTCCACATTTTCCAACCATGGAATTAAATTCACATATCACGAGTAAAAAAAAAACTTAGCATTTCAATATTTTTCAACCATGGCATTAAAGACCAAATATCATGACCACAAAAACCCTAAAAATCAATACTTAAATCAAAGATTGCTTCCACCAAAAACAAATTATTTTTAATTTTGGTTTATATTATTAGCTCATTTGAAATCTTAACCTAAGACAATTCGACCCATTTTCAATGAAACACTAAGATTACCATAAATCATCACCAATGTACATGAAAAACACATTTAAAAAACATGACCCAATTTTTTATTTTTATTTTTAATTAAAAAATAAAAAAAAAAATAAATATTTGAAAAAATATATATCTTTTCTAAATAAATTTTTAAATAATAATAATAAAAGAATAAAATCCAAAATTTCAAAGCAATTTTAAAAAACAAAAAATAAAATTTAAACTAAAATTTAAAATATAGTAAATTTAAAAATTTATTAAAAAAAATAATTAAACATAATAATATATATAATAATAAACATCCAAATAATTTAAAAAAAAAAAATAAAAAGCAAAAATCGTGAAAAAACCAACGGACATATATATATATATATATAAATTTAAGCTAAAAATTAAAATATAGTAAATTTAAAAAACTTATTTAAAAACAAATAATATATATAATAAAAGAATCCAAATAATTAAAAAATAAAAAACAAAAAATGTGAAAGAACCAGAATTAAAAAAATAAAAATGTAAAAATTGTGAAAAAACAAAGAATTTTTGGAAAAAATGTACACATTAGTATTATCTTATGCTTTTTTCTTTTTTTATAAGATATGTGAGTCTTGAGATGACAAGCATGTGTTTGAGTAGTTGTGATCCTAGGGTATTTAAACCATTAAAATTACACCGTGATGGCACTCAACGTAAGCCACACCAACCCTTAACACAACTGATTTTTCGTCTATAAAATTTTGAACCAATGACCCTTACACAACATAGTACTTTAACAACACCCTTGTCACCATTGCTCTACACCTCATAGGCTATGACCCCATGCTCTTACCATTGCCCTACACCCAATGAGCTATGACTCCATGCTCTTTTAAATTAAATCATATTTATTTTTTCTTATTTTAAAAATTTAAAGTTTAATTTATCTTTTAATTTTTGTTTTATATATTTTTTTAAATATATTAATAGTTGTTTTATATTTTTTAATATTTTTAAAAATTAAGGATTGTATTGTTTAAATGTTTTTTTTTGTAAGCTGGGGCAGGACTCTCCGATTTACATGTCCATTATGTACCCCTCTATCGGGGAGGGGTAGCCCAAGATTTGAACCCAAGACTTCCGGTTCGGTGAGACTTCATTTCCACGGCCCTTGCCACTTGAGCTATCCCATGTGGAGAGTATTGTTTAAAATGTTTTGTTTGCTTTTAGTTTTCAATTTTTTTCGGTATATTTTTAAGTTTTGTTTTGTATTCTTTTTAATTTTGTTTTATATATTTTTTAAATATATTAATAGTTAAACAAAGTTTTTCGGTAGAAATCACATGAGAGAATTTTTGACCGACGCGTTTCGAACCAACGAGTGTGGTTCATCATAAAGACCATATTTTTAATACTTCGAAGATTTTTTTTTTTTTTTTTTTTTTTAAAGATACAATTTTTTAAAGTTTGTATTATAAAAACATATATTAAAAAAATATGAAAATCAATAGGAAAATAATAAAATAATAATAATTCTTTCAAGATATTTTTCAAAAAGGTTTTTGTTCTATATTTTTAAATAATTTTGAAAGGTTTTTTAATAATTTTTAAAGATATAATTTTTTAAAGTTTGTATTTTAAAAAATGTATATTAAAAAAATATGAAAAATCAACAAATTCGGGAAAAGAAAAATAATAATAATAATAATAATAATTCTTTCAAGATATTTTTCAAAAGGTTGTGATGGCAGAAGAGGCAATGTTAGGGTTTTTACAGTTGCTCGATGATATTTCTCATTCAAGGGAGTTCATAGCTTCCAAAGGGATTGACCATTCTGAGCTCTTTAATGAGATTAATAACCTCCATGCCTTCAAGCTAGTTGTCACTTAAGAACTGAAGCCAAATCCAAAGGCGGTTTGTAATGGAAAATCATTTCTCCCTTCAACTCCTATTTAGGTCATCGCTCCTTCAATTCCTACAACAAACGTTAAAAAAAATCACTTCTATCAATTTAATAAAGAGGGAAGCAATAGCCTTGGCAACCCATCTCCTTTCTCTCTTTTAGACATGTGACTTCACCCCAAAACCTCTTTACAAGTCTTAATCAAGTTACAATATGTGCACTCCCTACTTCTATGGGTCAGATCTACTTATTTAGTGAAAGATATCAAGCTTTCTTTGGAGCTCAAATCGGGTGTACCATTTGGAAGGTAGTGATTGCTATTCGAAGGTAAGCATCTAGATCATTATTCCCTTACTTCAGTTTACAATATCTATAGAGATGTTATGGTAGTTATGGTCCTTCGCTTGCGTGGGGGAGTAGTGGGAAAACCTTCTTCTTCTTAGGCATTCTCTTACAAAGAGGTCATTCGCAACCAATCGCCCAGCCTCAGGCAACTCCTAAATCATTCCAGGTTGACAAGTTTGAGGAGGTGTCCTCTATTGAAATCTCACACCCCAAGCTGGAGGACATCCATCAGCGCTGTGTTGAGTCAAGCCTCATCTGTCATTTTAATGGCTTATGGTCACACTCAGTCGATTGTTATAAGTGGATCCATTCGTCATGGACCAAGAAGTACAAGGCTATTTTTTGCTCAAAAGGTTTATTCATAGTGATTTTTATTGAATCAAAAGATTATTAGAAGACCCTAATTGGTGGGCCTTGGTTCTGAGGTAAAGCTAGCATGTTCATAAACCCCTGGTTTCCTGATTTTGACCCTTCTATAGCAGTCATTACCAAGCTTCCAATATGGGTTCGAATTCTTAATCTGCTTAATCACCTGTGGCGCTTTTCAAATTTGTAGGGCATAGGAGACTCCTTGGGATGTTTTCTAGCCGCGTATCCCTCCTGTGGACATATTGGGCTTTACACCTATGGCATAATTTGTGTGGAAATTTACATCAACAAAGGGTTGTTAGATCAAATCTATCTAGAAACTGACGACTATCGTTGGACCCAATCTCCGAATTATGAAAATACTGCAATTTTTTGCCGCTCTCGTCTTTAAAGAAGCAATTTACAAAATTATTGGGCTCTCTTGAATTATATATGTTAGTTTTTATGGATATGGTAGCATTGGACAAGTGTTCTAGTCTCAGATGATATTAAGAAGCTAAGGAACACAAGATATCTAAAACCCAGAAAAGGTTTCACGAGATAAGCTTGGCAAACACCTTAATTAAATTAATTTACCATATTAAATTATTTCCTAAGTTTAACTTAGGAAAAGTGGTAAATTAAAGTTAATTAATTAAGGATATTTGAGATTGCTCTAGAGGCTTCTATTGATGAAGTCTAATTGATCTTAGTCGTCAATGGAGATTAAATCACAACCATTGAGACCCCAACAAGATATTATAAGAGCAGCTCAAAGGGCTTAGAGAGAGCATCAGAGTGATCAGTTGTGAGAGGCAAATTGAGCTACTCAATTCACAATTTTCAGTGAGAGCGTAGTTCAAGCCAGGGAAAGAGCATCGAAAGAGGGAGCAACATAGATTTGAGAGCAAAGGTCCGAAGGAGAGATTCCTAGTATTTTCCCAATGTTAGAGTGGTGAGAAAAGGGATACCAAATAGATCTACATAGGAGGTTGTACAAGCAGTGTGAATAGCCAGAACCTGCAATGCAAGTTGTTGGAAGAGCCACATATCAGTAGCTAAAGGCCAGATCTATTTCTAGAGCGCAGTGCGAGTGGTTTCCAATGACATAGGTAGGTAAGACGACTCAGTGAGATGTATTTTCCAAGTAGTGTGAGTATATCCAGAGCCACCAATGCGCATTTTAGGCAGAGGTGCGAGTAGTCAACAAAGAGTGCAAGTGGGTGGATAGAGGTTGAGTTGGTTTCAGAGGAAATCTGAGATCTCCAGTATATTTTTCTAGTTGTGATCTATATTTTTCAGTGGATTTCTAGTTGGGGATCTAGTCGTAATAATTTTCAAATTGTTTCATAATCAAATAAACCCTCATATGCTACATCATTTTTCACTTCAATGTTTTTCTGAGGACGTTTCATCCAAAGATATTGGTGTCATTTTTATTGATTGTGTGTGCATCTATTTCTCAATTTCAATTTATAATTCAACAATGTTTTTATTGTGAAGAATGCATTAGTGATTTAATCATTATTTGTCGTAAATAAATAAACTACTAATCAATTAGAAGATTAAACTCCAATTGTTGCATTCTTGGAAATTTCACATGGTATCATAGCATTATTGATCAAATCAAAGGCTCAAAGGAAAAGGACGCAAAATTGTGCAGTTTTAGAGGGAGATCTGAGCACAATATTTCCAGATTTATGCAGAATATCCAGGCAGTGCAAATTACTGGGGTAGGAAAATCAATTTCCAGTTCAGGGTGAAGGAAACACTTGATTTGCTCCAGAATAAGTTGCAGTAGGCAGTGGATTTGCCAGAGAGAGTGTTTCGATGAGAAAATCAGTGATTTTGTAAAGTAGATCCAGGGGTAGAGATTTGCGGCAAGGGTCTGCAATTATAAATTTGCACGGGGAAAGAAGAGAAAAGCACAAAGAAGGGGAATTTCCAGGAATATTCTCATAAGGTTTTCAGATTTATTACAACATAAAGAAGACCATAATTTATAGCAGGAGAAGGTTGTAGCAGACTTACTAGTCTAGCCAATGTGAGTTTTAGGGTTAGCAATCCTTGTGCTAGATTTACCCAGTAGAGGCAGTAGGCAAAAACGAATTTTGGGAAGGAAATAGGAGGCAAGTGCAGAAGTGGATTTGCACATTCCATGGGGAGTGTGTGTAACAGAGAGAAGGTCAAGTTGTCAGTAGGAGAAGGAGATTTCCAACATATAGTTCTCTAGTTATTTGAGTTTCGCAGAGATGGTTGCAACAAGACTCAAAGGTCATGACAGACTTGACGAAGCCTCAAACTTTAGCTTCTGGAAGGCCATGATGCAATTCCTATTGGATGAGCATGGTCTGAAGGAGTTTGTGACAATAATTTTTGTTAAAACGGAAGATCCTATCTAGTTACATGAGTTTAGCAAGAATATGGCCAAAGCCAAGAGGATGGTCCTTAACGGGGGTTGGGATTATATTTTCCCACATATTGCAAAGAAGAATAAAACAAATGACATTTGGGATGTCATTGTGAAATTTTACCAAGATCCATTTGAGAATCGAAAAATGATTTCTTGCAACATAAAGAAGACCATAATTTATAGTAGGATAAGGTTGTAGCGGACTTACTAGTCTAGCTAATGTGAGTTTTAGGGATAGCAGTCCTTGTGCTAGATTTCAGAGAAGGACTTTTGGGAGGTAAAGCGAGTTACCCAGTAGAGGCAGTAGGCAAAACGAATTTTGGGAAGGAAATAGGAGGCAAGTGCAGAAGTAGATCTACACATTCCATGGGGAGTGTGTGTAATAGAGAGAAGGTCAAGTTGTCAGTAGGAGAAGGAGATTTCCAACATATAGTTCTCTAGTTATTTGAGTTTCGCAGAGATGGTTGCAACAAGACTCAAAGATCAGGACAGACTTGACGAAGCCTCAAACTTTAGCTTCTGGAAGGCCATGATGCAATTCCTATTGGATGAGCATGGTCTGATGGAGTATGTGATAACATTTTTTGTTGAAACAGAAGATCCTATTTAGTTACATGAGTTTAGCAAGAATATGGCCAAAGCCAAGAGGATGGTCCTTAACGGGGATTGGGATTATATTGTCCCACATATTGCAGAGAAGAATAAAACAAATGACATGTGGGATGTCATTGTGAAATTGTACCAAGATCCATTTGAGAATCGAAAAATGATTCATGAGGAGAAGTTATGGTCAACAAAGATGCATAAGGGTGAGAGTGTTACGTTCTACCTCACTAGAATTCAGGGAGTCCGAGATGAAATTGCAATTGTAGGAAATAAACCATCATATAGTGAGTTGGTGTGGACATCTCTAAATGGGTTAACCAAGGAATGGTGAACTTTCGTTCAGGGAACCATTGGATGAGATAAGCTATGAGGTTGGGAACACCTGTGGAGTGACTTCACTCAGGAGGAGCTTGGGCTCAATCTCACAAATGGTACTACCAGTTACAGTAGCAAGGGACCAAAGGTGGAAAAGGAGGAAGATAACATAGCCCTTGCAGGTAAGGGAAAGGCGAAGAAGGGTCCCAACAAGGGACAAGACTTAAATGAAGAGAAGAATAAGAAGGACCTATCCAAGGTAAAATGCTTCAGATGTTGTGATTTTGGTCACTACATCACCCAATGTCCAAAGAGGAAGAAGGACAAAAAGGGGAAGCAAACAACAACTTCAATAAAGATCGATGAGTTGACCTCTAGATTGGAGGAATTCATATTGATAACAATGATACCTCCAAATGGAGGAGGAGCATGATGCTTCAAGTTGTTTGTATGGGCAGGGTCTATAGGGAGCAACAATAAGTCTATATCATATCCAGTTACTATTGACATGGATCGATACCTTTGCTACAGAATCCCACAGTGTTTTAGTAGTAGGTGATTAATGTCAACTAGTTGCATTTAGTTACTTGGACGACAATTGTAGAACTTGGAGCAATCAAATGCTTGAGAGGTAATTGCAGAGTCATTTAGATGCAGTCATGTACTTAAGAGGTAGTTTCATATCCAATTGTAATAAGAGGTTTGAGATATAGTTGCAAATGACATAGTGGATCAAGGAGATTGAGTTTCCAGTTGCAGTTGCATGAAATTCATGTGGAAGGAGGCAATATGTATTGCCTAGTTGAGGTGCAATTCCATCCAGAGTGAGATTCCATGAGGGAGTTTCCATCTAGGAGATATTTCCTAATTCTATTTTAGAGGGAGATCAGGTGGTGTCAGACACACTATTGCAGTAGTTGTAGCAACAGTGCAATGATAACAGTAGAGTAGTGGCAACAGTAGTGTGCGATGGATCAAAGTATGCATAATATCATGGTGATAGTCCAGCTATAGGTTTTTCATCAAAGAACAAATGTGTGTAGTGGATATCACCTTCCTTGTTAAGAGGAATGTTAGTTTTTTATGGATATGGTAGCATTAGACATATGTTCTAGTATCATATGATGTTAAGAGGCTAAGGAACACGAGATCTCCAAAACCCAGAAAAGGTTTTGCGAGATAAGCTTGGGAAACATCTTAATTAGATTAATTTTCCATAATTAAATTATTTTCTAAGTCTAACTGAGGAAAAGTGGTAAATTAAAGTTAATTAATTAAGAAAGTTTGAGATTGCTCTAGAGGCTTCTATTAATGAAGTCTAATTGATATTAGTCATCGATGGAGATTAAATTGTGGCCATTGAGACTCCAAAGGGAGATTATAAGAGCAAGTTGAAGGGGTTGGAGAGAGCATCAAAGTGATCAATTGTGAGAGGCAGATAGAGCTATCGAGTTCACAGTGTTAAGTGAGGGCGTAGTTTGAGCCAGGGAAAGACCATTGGAAGAGGGAGTAGTAGAGATTTAAGAGCAGAGACTCGGAGGAGAGATTCCCAATATTTTTACAGTGTCAGTTTGGCAAGAAAAGGGAGGTTGAATATATCTATAGAGGAGGTCGTACAAGTAGTGTAAATAGCCATAAACCCTAGTGCGAGTTGTCGGAAGAGCTACAAATCATCAGCTGAAGGCTGGATCTATTTCTGGAAGGCAGTGCAAGTGGTTTCCGGTGACAGAGGGAGGTAGGAAGACTTAGTTAGAGCCAATTTCCAAGCATTGGGAGTAGATCTAGAGTGACCATTTTGCACTTTGGGTAGAGGTACGAGTAGCCAGCAGGGAGTGTGAGTGGCTGGATAGAGACTGAGTTGGTTTGCAGAGGAGATCTGAGATATCCAGTATATTTTGCCAATTGTGATCTATATTTTCCAGAGGATTGTAAGTTGGACATCTAGTTGTAATAATTCTCAAATTGTTGCATAATAAAATAAACCCTCATCTACTGCATTGGTTTTCCCTTTGGGGTTTTTCCAGGGATGTTTAGTCCAAAAATATTGGTGTCATTTCATTGTGTGTGTGTGTACATCTATTTCTCAATTCTAGTTTATAATTCCATGACGTTTTTATTGTGAAGAATGCATCAGTGGTTTTATCATTATTTGTTGTAAACAAATAAATTGCTAATCAGTTAGAAGATTAAACTCCAGTTGTTGCATTCGTCGAAATTTCACACCAACAAGAAACAAATAGAATTCCTTAATCTAAAATTTGGAGGCCTTGTGACCCACCCCCTACGGAGGGTGAGACTTCTTCTATTTATGACCAAGAGGATGAGGGCTCTAATGATGATATGATTTTGATGGATCGGGCTCAAACATCTGCTCCTCGTCAGACTCATGAGGATTCAACTATGAACCCAATTCCCCTAGAAAATATGCAATTGGTGAATTTCTTTGGATGATTTGAAGTGAGCTCATGAATAGGAACCTCTTGACTCCAATATGGACTCTCCTTCAACCCTCAATGATAATTTGCAAATAACTTTGGTGGACCCGCCTTTAGTAGGTTGGATCAAGGTTCTGAAAAAGAAAGGAATGAAAGGTCACTTTGAGAACCATTCCCAAGTTGGATGATTCTTTTTCTTATTATTTCTTATGTTTCTCCTTGTCTCCCTTGTCATTCCTTACCTCATAAATTTCAGCTATGCTCCTTCCTTGTGTGGTTGGACAATGATATTAATTTTGTATACCTCTGTAATCTATCTTGTGCATTCTTAATAGATGAGTAAACTTGCTTACATAATAATAATAAATTTAAATATTTTTAAAGGGAACAAATTAATATCTCCCCCATGCTTTTTTTAATTTTTTAGTTTAATTTTATTATTTTTAATTTTAATGTTAAATTTAAATATATTACAAGCGGTTAATTTTTTTCATGGCTTTTTCAATTGTATATTTATTTTAAAATGTGTTTATTTTTAGTTTTAATTCAATTATTTTAATTTTAATTATATTTTTTAAAATATTAACCATGGTTTAATTTTTTTCATTACTTTTTAAATTGTATATTGTTTCAAGTGTTTATATTTTATTAATTTTTGTTTTATTTATTTTTATTTTATGTTATATATAACAATGGTTTTAATTTCTTCATTACTTTAAAAATTGTTATTTGATTTTATTTTATTATTTATTGGTAGAGTTTTTTTGGATTTAAAGTCTTTTTTAATTAAGTGTGTTTTGCTATTTTTTTAAAGTTGTTTTTCTTTATTTTTAAAAAATTAATTTTTCCAGTTTCATTTTTTTTAATAAAAGTGATTTTTATTATTTATGTTAGTAATTGTTTTTTCAAAAAAAAATTACAATTTTTTCTTCCAAATTTTGAATTAGATTATTAAACGATCTAGATCCATTTTAGTCTGATCTACCAAGAGTCGAGAGGGTCAAATCCCTAGAGATACAAATCTCTCTTAAAGTGAAAAAAGATTTGATCCCTCTCGGTGTTTGGTAAATCGAGAGATAGAATGATCTAGGTTGGTTTTTTAAATATATATATATATATATATACCTAATTAAAATGTTTATAGGAGAATACGTTACATTACAACATCTCTACCATACTGAGTTGAAAACGTCTCTTGGTGCAAAAAGTAATCAATTAATAATTAAACAAAAAATATGTAATGCTACTTTTAAATTCATAGTCAACTTTATGTTTTTTATTTCTTAAGGTCAAGGCCATAATGTCAGTTAATGGATAATTTTAACCACAAATATAAAATAAAATAAAATAAAAGTTAGGCAAATTTGAAAAAACTTTAAAAACAAACATTAAAAAATAGACAAACTTGAGGTGTTTATTTTTAGGGGTTTTCGTAGTGATGATCTTTGGTCTTTAATGTCGTGGTTGAAAATGTGGACTCTTATCCCCCCCCCAAAAAAAATGGGTAATGTTGCATTACCACTTGCATTTCGGGGTGTTTTTTCATGTCTTTCGTAGTCCTGGCATTTGGTCTTTAATGTCGTGATTGAAAATGATTAAATTTTAACCATATATTTAAAAAAGAAAGTGATGTTGCATCACCACTTTTGCATTTTGGTGTAGCTTTTCATGTCTTTCATAATCATGATATTTGGTTTTTAATCCCATGGTTGAAAATTGTTGGAATTTTAATGTTGAAATGAAAAAAGGATGACCTTGCATCACCATTTTTCAAAACAAACATAAAATTAGTACTAAAAAATGAGATCTTGGTCAAATTCTCATTAAATTGGTAACTTTGTTGCCTTATAAAAGACACAAGTAGCATAAGAATACACCCTACACACAATTAGGATTTTTGAGAAAAAGTTGGAAGTAATGTGTAAACGGTTCTTTGGCATTTTTTTGGTCATTGGTGTCGGTAATAAAGAGAGAAGTACACTAGCCACAAGATGAGGAGACACAAGGCACACCATCCAACCCCACCATCCTTGAGGATGAGGACCAACCTCCAGGACCAAAGCTAAAACATTATGAAACTACAAAGGAATTTTAGGATGGAAAGTGTTGAAGACCCAAAGTAACATTGTGTTGTGCTACAATGTAGAGCTTGGGAACATCTAAATCTGAATTTTATTTTTTTGTTTTAAGTGCTTTGTTTTGTTCTAGGAAACTATGTATGAAATTACCAGGAGTTTATAAAACATTTCTGGGATGTTTTCCACTTATTTTCAAGTCTGAGCATCCATACACTTTGGGTTTGACATAAAGGTTATGAAGGTTTGATGAGGAAAATTGAAAGTATGAAGAACAAATATTAATAAATTAAGGTGGGCAGTTAAGAACCCATTCCTAGATTACCAACATAAAAGAAATTATTAACCATTTAAGAATTCAATTGTAGGATACACAATAACTTGAATTTATGCCTTTAACTTTTAGCCCATGTAAAAATTTATCATAATAAACAAGGATACTCCATGTGACCTTGATAAAATTCAAAGAAAATAAAGAAAACAGTCTTACAAATTTTTGGTTTCCTTCTTTTCACACAATTACAATCAGATTCCATATAAGCATCAAGTGTACAAACATGAGTTGCCATGGAAAACTTCTGCAACTGTATTGATATAATACAAAATTCAAATTACAAGTGGGTTTGTAGAGTTACAAGTGAACAGATAATCAGTAACAATCCAAAATGTACTTCAAAATTCCTTCCTTACAATAGCTTCAACATATCCCAACACTTTTTCCAACAAAATTTTGGTAGAGTTTTAGTTCATAAAATTTTCTCTCCTTTTACATCAAAATGAGGCATATATATAGGCTCTCTAGACACAACACCTTAACCTAAAACCACTAGTGGTATTCAGTAACCACTAGGAATCTCTACAAACAACTAGTAGTTTCATAACTAACTTCTTCTAGAAGTTTCTAGCTGTAAGGTGCCGAAAGTTTACAACTACAAGGTGGAGCCCGCCCCGCCTTGGCTATCCAAAACTGGTTGTAGTGACCTCTTTTGATCTTGTGCATGTGCATTAACTAAAGGAGGGCACATTACTTTGGATGGAGTGATGTTGGGGTCTGCTTTAGCTGAGTTGGTGCATGTGGCTATGGTTATGCTTTTTGTTGTTGAGGCGGCCTAAAGCTTGAGCTTGCTTCCATTAGGGATGCCTGTGGTACTTTTCCTCCAACTAAGCACTGTAAAGGTTCTCTTTGATTAACCAATCTATATAATTCCATCAATCCTTTCCATTATTTTCTGAGTAGGATGTCACAAATGGATCCCTCCAAATTAGTGACTACATTGTAATCCACTTGGCCTTGTTCCCTAAAAATGATTTTTAAAATTAACAAAATTGCAAAATAATATGCATAAAGGTTGAAAATGTCGCTTCCCTATAAAGCACAGTCTTCTTCTTCAAAGCATTTTTAATCCAAGGGATCCAAAATGTGCTCAAAATGAAAGTTCTCAAATTCTCCTAAAAACCTACGTCAAATCATAGATCTCATCATTCTGATTCCAACGACGCTTGAATCACCTCAATATGACACAATGTGAGGAAGTTATCACGTTCTAAAGTTTTTTACAAACAACTAAAAATTCAACTTGCAGGATTGACTGGATAGTGTACGGTTGCCACATGGCAGTTCGTACGTTGACGTGGTGTTGATGTTAGTAGGGTGATTGTGCAGTATGGAGCCAATCAGGACAAGACATGTGGCTCGGTCATACAATGATAGTTGGCGTGATTTGATTGGTTGGTGGTTATTTGTTTTGGGCCAATCACGGAGTGGCACATGGCCTAATTACAGGTTTCCATGTGGTACTACGGATGAGTCTCTGTTGGGATCGAAATCACGACCTATCGCCAACTAATGGAACGCCTTACAGCTGCACCAACAGTACCATTTATTAAACATAGTGGTGGCGATTTTATTTAAATTGCAATGTTGGCGTCATTGGGGGGAGGGTTGAGTTGGCAGGATCACCTAACCGAGCTAGCCCCAAGTCATATGTTGTTAAATAACCATGACGAAAGGTGGGAGGGGTGACTGGCATGGCCCTAGGCCTGGGTTTTGTTAATTCAACGTAATCGACGGCGAAAGGCTTGGGCGAGGAGAGCGTGTGGCACCCTGCCTACACCTAACCCATGGTTCAATTACACGTCAAATTACTAGGAGCAGGGCCAGCGGGTGCGTGGCCTCTGGCCCGCACCCGGCATTTAAATTACTTGTTAAACACATACATGGCGAAGAGAAGAATATAAAGGATAAGTATGAAATTGCATCTATTATTCATAATGATACATATATATAGTACATTAGTGTGACCCTTGGATTCATATTCCAAGTGGTCTCTCAGACTCTGGTGGTTGTTCTCATTCCACACCAACCCATAAAGGATTAGGTGTCCAACACCACCCCCCCGTCCTTTAATCCGAAGGGGTACGTATGAGTCCAATAAGAGAGTTGTAATACAAAATGTGCAAAAATGCATGGCAGCACTAAGCTGAATGTGCTCTCTGAAATGTTGGTATAAAGGGGGTGGTTTAAGGATGACCACCAACATTGGAATGGTTAGTGAATTTCTAGGAACTCTTCCAAAGCTACCAAGAAGATGAAGTCTTCGGTTAGAGGAAGTGTCCCTAATGATTTGGAGAGGGGGACCTTCAACCCGAAACAAGGAGGTCTACAACCTGTGGTGGTTTAAGGATGACCACCAACTTTGGAATGCTTAATGCAATTCCTAGAACTCTTCTAAAACTAGCAAGAAGTTGAAGTCTTCGGTTAGAGGAAGTGTCCCTGATTATTTGAAGGGAGGTCGCAACCCAACATAGATGGTTTAAGGTTGACCACCAATTGAAGGCATGCTCAGTGGCAACTCTGTCCCTAGCTACAACTCTGAATCTGGTATAGTAGGTTGTGGCTTAGGCTTGCTTGGTGTGGCTTTAAAGCTTGTAGATGACCATCATCCCCCCTCTGTCAGATACAAGGTGATATGATGAAGAAAACTCAACTAAAATATTTTTTAATACTCTAGAACAAGTTCTAACATATGACTAAAATATCTTCTTGGCTGTTGATGTCCATTTCCAAGAAGCGATCCATCCAAGATGAATCTTTGTTCTTGCAGGAAGCTTGTTTTTAAGCATCTGTGTGAAGAATGAGTATGCTGGCCACAATGATTGCATGGTTAAAAAAAAAAAAAGTGATTTGTCATATGGCCAACTCGGTCACAATGTTGGCATTTAACAACTTTTGATTGCGAATGTGGAGGAGCAGAATCTGGAATAGGTGAAGGTGAATCATCAAGAAGAAACCCAACACTATGGAGCTGGATGGGATTTGAGTAATCTGGAATATGAAAGGACAACTCTTTGTCATATCTAAGTCTGGTTTTGTGCTTGTTATGGACAAGCTCTTCCCAAGGTCTGATGACTAACTTGGGAAGTGCATGCTGAATTTCTGCATCTGCATGTAACTCTGTTACTTCATTGGGGACTGGATCTAAATCAAATCTAAAATTATTGACTTGTTGTTTATGGGAGTTTGTTTCAATGTTCTGAATAGAAACAGGTTCAGAATGATAACTTCACTGTTGTAATTGTTCTTGCTGTGGCTTTGTCTCAAGCTACAAAAACTCAATTTTTTCATGTGCATTTTGTAGGCAAGTCTGAATTTTTTAGAGAGAGTCTTTGCTAATTTGGAATGTGTCATCAACAATAGATTGTATCAAAGTTTTCAAGAACTCCAATACTTCATAAATTTTGGTCATTTTCTCCAATTCAAGTAACATAATAGGAAAGATGGTGTAACTAATGAAGGTTGTCTCCCTTAGTGCTTTCTCAAATTTTTTGAGCTATTTTTTTTTTGAAGTAAATTTAAGCACTTGAATTCTATGGAAAGATATAATAGATTTGCATGCAACTATCTAGCTATTTATCAAAACAATAGTGTCAATTGTAGTGATGGACTATTTCCCCCCAATTTATAATTTAACGTTCTTCCATTCTGGACCGTTCTTAGTGGAGTGGAAGCCTTAAGTTGTTTTCTTTACCAAATTTAAAAGATTTCAACAATAGTAGTATCTCTATCATGATAAAATAGATTCCCTAGTTATCCTTCGTATGAAAAGAATCTCGTACAAATAACTACCATAATTTTCTTTGGCACAAAGATAGACTGCAATCTCAAGAATCAACATTTCTAAACAAAATAAACCTGTCTCTTTATTGAATTTTAGGTTTATTTCCCTTACTCACTGTATTTCCATCTTATCTTCTAATGAAATTGTCAATACTCATTTTCCTTTCTTATTGGATATTTTGCTTCTTGTTTCAACATTTTTGTCATGAACTTCATAAAAGCTCAACTTCACACATTAATACCAAACCTTTTAAAACGCCCAACGCACTTTATATACTTTCATATGCCATAAGATTTTCAATGTACTAAATAAAATGCCTTTCAACGCACATAAGAATTGAACGTAGTCATGTTATTCAACGCAGAACAGACTTAGAGGCACCAGACTTGGGCTCACATCTAACCAAAATGACCCTATTGTCGATGCCATGAACTAGGAGATATCTCAATTCATATTTCACCACGCATATAATCATACCACATATCATGACAAAAGATTCTAATCTAGACTTTAAAATATCACAAAACTCAATTGTTTCAGAATATTCGACTAAACAACTTCAAATTCAGCTTCGTCTTCGACTTCAGAGTCCTCCTCCTTCAGAATGGCATAGGCTCAATGCACAGAGATAACTCACATGCTTCAACACATTTCTAAACATTCCTCCATGGTTTTGACTTCATGTATTTATTAGCGATCATCCACGACCTTCACGTAGGGAATGGATAACATAGAAGTATTGAAAATGAAGCAGATGTATCACAAATGAACCAAATGAACCAGTGTACATTCAACCAGGGCATATGAATGAGTGCTCATTCAATAATAGCGAAACTGGTAAGCTGAAAAACCTGTAATAGTAGCAGGATTGAAGCAAAGGAGTTCTAGGATAGAGAGACCCAAATTTAGAACAAGTCTGAGCAACAGAGGAGATGGCAGAATCGAAGTTACAACAAAAACAATGATTTTGTGAGTTGGCTCTGATGCCTGATAGAAGAAGTATAATGATAGAGATCTAACAACGTAGGAAACACACAACAAGAAATGTTGGAGTTGTTTTTGAGTGACAAACTTGCACCAATATTAGGCAGAGAGAGGGGTAATGTGCCTTTGCTCTTAGAAAAGTTTTGAAATGCACAAAATCGATAAGGAGGAGTGCTTAGATCTAAAAAGGCCACAAAACAATGGCTCAAATTTGATCAGGGCAGGAGAATGCCCACTCTAATACCATGTTAAAGACATACATGGCGAAGAGAAGAATATGAAGGATAAGCATGAGATTGCATCTATTATTCATAATGATACATATATATAGTACATTGGTGTGATCCTTGGATTCATATTCCAAGTGGTTTCTTGGACTCCAGTGGCTGTTCGCATTCCACACCAACCCTTAGAGGATTAGGTGTCCAACATTATTTCAACGTGACTGGAGGCGGAGAAATAGGGCTGCAGGGGTCGGTTAAACATCTGAAAATTTCACCTGACACGATGTGTTTTATGGCTGAACCTACCACCTACAGTTGTGAAATTGTCGTTGTGCAAGACCGCCAAAGCCAAATTTCCTTGCTAGTTTTTACAAAGGGAATATTTTGTAGAACAATTAGCAGAGAAATGAAGAAGGAGGCTTAACGTGGCCATTTTTTAGTCTTTTTGAGCCCAATAAGAGCCTACATAGGGGTTTTTGGGTGATTTGGACATAATGGCATTATTATTTTTTCAATTTAACTTAGTTTATGTGATTTCATAATAATGATCCATTGTCCATAAGACATAAATTAGCTCACAAAACTTTACATGAAACCTTCAATTTTAATTTTAGATCACTTCGGTTATCAGAGCATGGTTGATGTGAAGGTTTGGCAAAATTTTCAAGTGTTTTCTTCAATGATTACAAAGTCTAAATCGTAAAGAGGAGAAGTATGGATAGAAGAACAAACCCTCAAATCGGTTCAAGGAGGTCACAAACTCCAATGGTCATGGAACATGAAGAAGGACAAAAGCTTATGTTTGAGGATGAGAGAGATTTTAGAAAGGTTTGCTGTGATATGTTGGAGATGGTGAAAGTGTTGTACAATAAGAGGACAATAAGGTTGCACAGAGAAAGGTATAATCAACCAAAAGATAATGGTGGTGATGGGAGTAAGCCTCCACCTCCACCTCCTCCCTCACCTCCATCTACAACTCCATCCTCACCTCCTTCTTTGGCTCCTTCATCTCGTAGACCTACTCATCCTACTTCTCCAAAAGGATATGCTAAATCTCCTTTGAGTAAGCTTGATGTCAAGTTTGAATTACCTATGTACAATTGGGAAGTAAATGCTGAAAAGTTGGATAATTGGGTTCGTCAAACTGAAGTTTATTGCAAGATTCAAAATATTGATGATGATGTCATAAAGATCTAGCTTATTTCTCTTTGCTTGGAAAATGTAGCCCTCATTTGGTGGGAGGCCAAAACTCAAGAAGATTCAAAGAAAAGTGGTAAAATTATCTCTTCTTGGAATGATTCTATAGATGCATTAAGAAGGCAATTTTATCCATTAGCTTACATGCAAAAAGCAATTATGGATTGGAAAAATTTTAGCCAAGCAAAAGGTCATAGTGTCCAAAGTTACAAACAAGAAAATAGAAGAAGAGCTTTAATATTGGGTGTTGATTTGTCTTCACAAGATACTCTCCTCAAATACATAGGTGGATTTTTGAGACTTACTATACTTATGTTTAATCCCACCAATATAGGTGAAGTAGGTGTTCAAGCAACTCATTTAGAATCAAGAGGCAAGAATGTTCCTCAAGAGACTAGCAAGAAACCTTCCAAATCTGGAGACAAAGGAAAGAGGAAGTTTAAAGGCAAAAAGAATGGTACAGTTAAGAAAGAGGGAGAGAAACTTACCTGTAAACATTCTTCAGAAGAAGGCCATAATGAAGACCATTGTTGGAAATTACATCCATAAATTAGAACAAAGAAGTTCAATAACAAGGGGAAACAAAAGACTGTTGCTACAACTCAACAAGTTCTAGGATTTGATTCACGTGATGAAACCAAAATCACAACCATGGGAATGAAAGGTATAGCTTTTAATGCAAGTACTAGTTCTTCTAGTAAACCTAGTGAATCTCAAAATGATAAAGAAAGAAGTGAGCTTTTCCATATCAGGGTCTTTACAAAACATACAAAAGTTGATACATTATTTGATAGTGGATCCCAAGTTAATATTATATCTAAAGCAATTGTCAAGAAACTTAATCTAGAAACTACACCTCATACTAAACCTTACCCTTTAATTTGGGTATGTGATGATGCCAAATTACAAGTGTCAAGAAAATGTAAACTCAAATTCGCCATCATTGCTAACATTATAGATGAGGTAGAAATTGATGTTGTACCACTTGATATATGCGGGATTGTTTTAGGGAGTCCATACTTGTATGGCCGAAAAGCCATATTCTATCATCATGAGAACAAATATCATATTTTTAAAGATGGAGTTGAGTATATTGTTACAACACATTGCAAGAAGATGAACTTATCTCTTGTTAGTGTTGGTCAGATAAAAAGGCTTGTAAATTCTAGTAAGAATTTTGTGTTGTTGATGATTAAAGCTAAAGATACTGCTGAATTTGAAGCTTTCACATGAGGTGATTCTAAACTCAAGCATGAATTGGCTGAAGTTGTTAATACTTATGATGAGATGTTTCAGGAACTCAGAGGGTTACCTCCAAAAGAGGAATCCAAAATGAGATTCACTTGTAGCAGGACGCACCACTTCCAAATACTGGCATGTATAGAATGTCAGTTTTGGAGAATGCAAAGATCAAGAAGCAAATTCAAGATCTTCTTGACAAATGGGTCATCAAGCCTAACAAATCTCCTTATGGGTCTCCTATTGTCTTGGTTCTAAGGAAAGATGGTACATGCCAAATGTGTGAGGATTTCCTAGCTTTGAACAAGATCACGGTAAAGAATCATTATCCTCTTCCTCGCATTGATGGTTTGCTAGATCAATTAAAGGAAGTTGTTTACTTTACTAAGTTAGATATAAGAAATGGTTATCATCAGATAAGTATTGTTGAAGATGATATTTGGAAAACTGCTTTCAAGTCAAAAGAAGGTTTGTTTGAATGGTTAGTTATATTGTTTAGGCTTTGTAATGCACCTGCAACATTCATGAGAATTATGAACGATGTGTTACGACTATTCCTTGATGATTTTGTCATAGCCTACTTAGATGATATTTTGATTTTCAATAAGACTCGTGAAGAGCATGTTAAGCATGTGAAAGAAGTACTAAATTTCTTGAAAAAGGAAAAGTTGTATTTGAATATGTCTAAATGTGAATTTGGGAAGACCTCTTTGGTTTGTTTGGGTCATATTGTAGGAGGGGATGAATTGAATATTGATCCCTCAAAAGTTGATGTCATTGTGAATTTTCCTAAACCCAACAATGTAACAGAAGTTAGGAGCTTTCTGGGAGCAACAAATTTATTGCTAACTTCTCACTCATTGCAACACCATTACATGCTTTGACAAGTGTGAAACATGTATTTCAGTGGGGAGGCAAGCGACACAAAGCCTTCAACACTTTGAAAGAGAAAATCAATACAACACCATTTCTAGCACTTCCATATCTTAAGCAACCATTTTAAATTCAAATTGATGTAAGCAAATATGTTATGGGAGCAGTGTTGATGCAGCACGGTAAGCCAATATGTTATCATTTTGAAACATTTACCAATGTAGTAACTAACTATCCAACTTATGATAAAGAGTTGTATGCTTTGGTACAAATCGTGTAGAAATGGAAGCATTATTTGATTGATATAGAAACGATTATACTTACTGACCATCAACCTTTGCAATATTTACAATCGTAAACCAAGTTTTAGGTGGATGTGATTCCTATAGCAATTTCATTTGGTAATTAGGTATAAGAAAGGTATATACAACAAAGTTGTAGATATCTTATTAAGGAGTGTTGTTAATGCATCTGTTATTCTCAAGCATAACTCAATCATGCATGCAAGTTATATTGAACAATATGCTCAAGATGAAGAATTTAAAGATGCTTATGCAACTTTGAGTAAAGGAAATCATGTCGAAGAGTTGGATTATCATGTTCATAACAAGTTGTTGTATCATCTTGCTAAGTTATGTGTTGCACGGGGTGAAAGAGACAATGTCATAAGGGAAGCCCACATTTCTCTTATTGATGGCCACTTTGGTGTAGGCAAGGCAATTGTTCAGATTCATAGGTATCATTATTGGCCTCGCATGAATGAAATTGTTTCAAGATATGTGAAAGGATGTTCCATGTGTGCTACTAACAAGCCAAGCAATAGGAAATTAGGTTTGTACACTCCACTTCCTATTCCTTCTCATGCTTGGGAAAGCATTTCTATGGATTTTGTTGGGGGACTACCCATGTCTGGGAAAGGTCATGATTATCTATATGTTGTTGTGGATCGTTTAAGAAAAATGTATGTGTTGGTTCCATGTAAGAAACAAGTTACATATGAACAGACTGCAAATATGTTATTCTAAAATGTATGGGTTCACTTTGGGTTACCCGCTTCTATTATGTATAATCAGATTCTTAATTTGTGGGGAAGTTTTGGTCCACTTTATGGGAACTCGTGGACACAAAGTTGAAGAAGAGCACCACATTTCATCCACAAACCGATGACCAAACAAAAGTAGTGAACAAAATAGTAGTGTATCTCCTTCAAGGATATTGTGGTAAGCATCCTAAACTTTGGGATGAGCATTTGCATTACATCCAGCATGCCTACAATCGTGCCAAGCATTCATCTACACAAGTATCTCCAATTCAAGCTTGTTTGGGTTATTTTCCAAAGTCTCCTTTGGATTTCATCTTTGGTAAAGATATTGTAGTAGATGGACATAATGATGTGGACAAAGCCAAGCATTTCATTGAACAAATTCAAATAGTGCATCAAAGGGTATGAGAACAACTAGAGAAAATCAAAATCAAGTATAAAGCAAGACATGACAAGAATTGGGTTGATCATGATTTCCAAGTGGGAGATCAAGTTTGGTTTTACATCAGCAAGGAAAGACTACAAGGTGAAGGTAAAAAGGTCAAGCCAATCAGATACGATCCTTTCAAAATCTTGGAGAAGATTGGTAACACAGATTTTCGATTAGATTGTCACCTTACATGCAAATTTATTTTGTTGTGAATGTGGAAAACTTGATATTGTATGAGCATCTAATGATTGATGATCAAGAAGAGAATGTTCACATTCCACCTATAGAAGATTTTGCTCCTGAATATTTAAATGAGTTGTAGGAGGACTCAATTCTTAATTGGAGGATAAGGAATTTACGCAAAGGCAATGTGGAGTGTCTTAGAGTGGGGCTTAAAGGTTCTAATCCAAGTAAATCAAGGTGGATTGAGATTAGGAAAGTGAGGGAGTTGTACCCTCACTTTCTTGCTAAGTAAAAACATACTTTTAATGGTCCAAAATCTTCCAGTGGGGAGGAATGATCCAGGGGATCCAAAATATGGTAAAAAATGAAAGCGCTCAAATTATTCCAAAATCAACATCAAATTATAGATCTCATCATTATGATTCAAACGATGTTTGAATCACCTCAATCTGACATTGTATGAGGAAGTTTTCACGTTCTGAAGTTTTTTACAAACAGTTAAAAAGTCAACTTGTAGGGTTGAATGGACAATGTACGATTGCCACGTGGTAGTCCGTACGCTGATGTGTTGCTGACATCAGTAGTGTTGCTGTGTAGTATGGAGCCAATCAGGACAAGGCACATGGCTCAATTGTATAGAGGTAGTTGGTACGATTTGATTGGTTGGTGTTGATTTGTTTTAGGCCAATCACTGACTGACATGTGGCCCAATCACGAGGTGCCACATGGCACTTTGGATGAGGCCAAAATTTGTTTATGGACTAGATGAGTCTCCACATGGATCAAACTCATGACTTATCACCACCTAATAGAATGCCTTACCACTACGCCAGGGGTACCACTTATCAAACATAATAGTGCCAGTTTTATTTAAATTGCAATGTTGGCGTCGTTGGGGGGAGTGTCAGGCTGGTGAGCTCACCCAACTGACCCAACCCCAGGTCACATGTTAAATGATTGTGGTGAAAGGCGGGAGGGGTGAGGCCCGTGGCCCTAGCCTTGAGTTCTGTTAATTCAACATAACCGTTGGTGGAAGGCTTGGGAGGGGTGGGTGTGTAGCACCCTGCCCACGCCTAACACGTGGTTGCAATACACTTCAAATGACTAGGAGTGGGGTTGGCGAGCATGGCCTCTAGCCCGCACCCCACAATCATATTACTGCAACATGATTGGAGGCATAGAAATAACAACGCGGGGGTTTGTTAACCATCCCACAAATTTCATCTTACATGACAGGTTTCGTGGCCAAACCTGCCACCTACAATTGTGAAATTTTTGTTGTGCAAGACCGCTAAAGCTGAATTTTGTTGCCATTTTTGACAAAGGGACGAATTTGTAGAATTGCAAGCAGAGAAATGAAGAAGGAGACCTAACTTGGCCTTTTTTCAATATTTTTGAGCCCAAGAAGAGAACTACACAGTGGTTTTTGTGTGTTCTGAAGATAATGGAAGCATTATTTTTGTAATTTGAACATTGTATGTTGATGTAATTTCAAATTTGAGCATATGATTTAAAGGGCCACCATTGAAGCTGAACTCGGAGATGTAGCATAGGAGGGATGAAATTCGTCATCAAATTGTTGCTTTTTGATGATGCTTGCCAAATTTCCATGTTAAAATTTGTGAAAATTAACTTAGTTTGTGTGATTTTTCAATATTGATCCATTACCCATAAGACATAAACTAGCTTGTGAAACTTTAAATGAAATTTTCAATTTTAACTTAAGATCAGTTGCTGGTCATTCTTGGATTCAAATAAGCTCTTAATGGGAGAATCTGTGGGATACAAGTCTTCATTTCCATCGAAAAATAATGGGAATTTCTTTTTGTATAAAATCTTGTATTTGTCCTTGAAGCTTTGTATCTCCTTCGCAATTGCTCTGGCCTTCTTATCTACCATTGTCACCAAATTTTACGTCCTCTTCATCTGGTTTGCTCTTTCCATTGCCCTAAATCCATTGATATCCAATTTTGTGATATCTTCTTTATACTTGTGATTGAGTAAATATAATATTGCTTCAACTTTGGTGGGGAAGTCTCCAATAGTATTCTTTATTGCATTCATTTATGTGTTATCCATTTTGACGGTATCTATCTTCTCTTAAAAGTAGTTCCATGTGGTTCCAGTTCTTTTCCATCGTCTTTATTATTTTAGCCCATATTATTGCTTTTGCTGCTTTGAATGAAGATTTACTTGGGGGTTTCCTTTTCAACACATCTAACTTTTCTTTGATCTGCTGGTCATCCTTTTGCATCCAATATAGTTCTATTTTTGTACTTTCTAGTTCTTTTTCTTTCTTCTTTAATTCTTGCTCTCAACTAGAGAGTAGAAGCTACAATTTCTTGGCATCATCTTACACCATCGTTGGTTCAACTTGTCATGCCAAAATATCATGGGTATGGTGGGACTAGGATGTCTCTCATGACTTCTCTTTCATTCCTTGAACTTATGCCTCTAGTAACACAATTTGATCTTTGTACTCTTTATTTTTGGTTCTCATATCTAGTGTTTTTCCTTTATTTCTTGATTTTCCCTTTCTACCTTTCCCTGCTCATCGGTTTGCATAGGGTGTGCATATGGGATCTTTAGTTTATTTTTCAAGGAAGCTATCTCCCTGTCCTTATCATCTAATATATTTTTTTTTTTTGTGGTTTTTGAAGTCATCGAGGTGTGTAGCCAAATAAGTGATCTTATCCTCTAGATTCTTTATCTTGGTCTTTATGGATCTGCACACCATTCTCTCGTACTTCAGCTGAACACTTGCCTTATAATACATCTCTTGCAGTTTCGTACTTGGCATTGGTTATGTGCATCTACCTATACATCACTTGTGTCACCTGCATATCCAACGCCATGAGATCTATGGATGGAACATGGCTAACCAATAGGGACATATGGTGGACCTCATTATCCTCCATGGACCTCAATGTATCCGCTTTAGAATGCAAAATGCCAATTTGAAAATCCCCTTCTTATGATCCAAAGCACTTTTGACTTGCATTTAGGGGAGTCGTTGATTCTCAACTATTCTTATATCCCTTTTTCTCTCCTTGGATGACTGCTTGCCCATTGATTGAAATTATTCCACGATTGACATTTGTCTAGGCTTAGAGACTTCTTCTGCCTCAATTGCCTCAGATGTTGACATAACGGAAGTCATGTGCTCAATAGTAAAGGTTGGCTCCACGTGGATTGCTAGTTGGCTATTATACAATACTAAAGCTTAGCGTTCTATATCTTCATCATCTTCATCACTTCCCTCTTCTTCTTTTCCTTTGGCCCTCTTGGAGCTATGATCTTCTCCTTGGTCTATCTCCATGGGCTTTGATGTGCTTCTTTTCTCTCTTGATAGGCTGGATGTGCCTGATTCCACATGATGTAGAGTGGCCTTGACCTCCTCCCATGTGGTTTTATTTACACATTCTTCTACTATGGGGTTGGGGTCATACTTATGTGCTTATTTTTCCTTGTCCTTTCTTCTTTCATATATAATATTATGAGGGTCATATTTCCACACACCTTCTTGTGGGAACTCAAAGCTTTTGAGAATATTCTCAACTATATTCAAGATGCTCCTTGTATTGACGACAAATGCCCCCACCTCATGAGGGAGGTTGAATGTCACAACTACTTTTCTAGAAGTGAAGTGTAAGTTGTCAGTGTTAAATCTTTGCCTTATATACTCTAGTGTGGAGATGTATTGACATTCAAAATTGTTTGAAATTGATATGGTCTTTCTTCAAATCCATATATTCTTATGACTTTGTACTCATCAAAGATGTACCAATCACCCACTCTAGTGTTGAGAATGAACTACAATATCTCCGTAAGTAACTTAGGGGCTCTAGGTAGAGGCTCACCATGTAACAAAGTATATACAATAGACATAAATGATGACACATACATGAAAAATCCTTGGTTGTTTTCTGGTTTCCTCACCATGGGAAACCACTCAAAAACATGCAATGTGGTAACTTATTCATTGACCATTTTGGGCTTTAGGTTTTCAAGGTAAGGGTAGTTATGATGAATAAAAAGATAGACCAAATAGCCTTGATATTGGAAAGACCTATCTTCCTCGAACTCTATCAACTGGGCATGGATTTCATCAAATAGGAACTAGGGAAAATCATATTTTGTGTAGGTCTTGGTGACTAGGTGACATAAAGTAACTAGGAAACCTAAGACCAAATCATTTACTTGGACATCGGTGTTAAGACCAAGGGCTTGAACAATCATGGAAAAATGTATTTATGGGGTAGATTCAAATACCATGATAGGATATGGAGGAGACTCGAAAGGGGAAACTACTCCTTCTTTGACATTTTTGTGGATCATTTGTTGCTTGACCTATGGGGA
Organism: Pinus taeda; assembly: GCA_000404065.3. Classification (NCBI taxonomy): domain Eukaryota; kingdom Viridiplantae; phylum Streptophyta; class Pinopsida; order Pinales; family Pinaceae; genus Pinus; species Pinus taeda. The sequence goes on from APFE031335849.1 coordinate 42,581, forward strand.
GAGCCCTTCCACTAATCTTCTAATATTTCTTTGTCAAACTTCTGCATGCCTGCCTTGTCTGGGAATAATAGTATATCTGCAATCGCCTCTGGTGTGACCTTAATGATTGCCTTATCTCCTTGATTCGAAATTACGACTCTTTGACATGGTAGATATCTGTTGGAACACCATGTTACCATCTCTGGGAAAAGGTAGACTTGCAGGACTATAACCAGGACCAATTTGACTCAAGTAGGTTATTGTGATCCTTTACTTAATCAGAGGTACTGTGTACCAGTTGTATGGTCTTTCTCATGTCATAAGTGGTTATGCTAAGATCTTGAACATCAGCATCCTGGTCATAGAAATCATGATCCCTAGCCTTTTCTATCAGTTGGACATTAGAGGAACTTGGTATTGGTGGTGTAGCCATTGAAGATGAAGGAATTTTGTTAGGGAAGTTTGTTGGCATAGTGGAATAAGGAATGTGACAATAAGTTAGGTTTGTGAGTGGAATTAACTAGGAAATGTGTAACTACCATGTGGCTCAAGGGGATTGGCTAATTTTATGGCAGGAAATTAATTCAACTTAGTGAGCCTTAGTGTGCCTAGTGCACACAAGCATCAAATTTATGTGCTTTATGGAATTTTATGCTTGAATTGGCCAATTCTAGGGCTGCTTAGGGGTATAAGGGTTTAATCTCATGGAACATGAGGTTAATAAGCATCAAATTGAGATTTTATGAGCAGCGAGTGTTTTTCACACGAGCGTGCTAGGGTTTACCCTTTACGAGCTGAAATTTGTCAAATTCTGGTTGGAACGAGGTTTATGAGGTTGAATTCGCATGGATGAAAAGAATTGGTCATTCAAGACTATGAATTAGAGCTTGGAGGGGTTAGATTCAAGCTTATCACGCTCACGGGTGTGCCAGGAAAATGAATCAGAGACCAGGTGGAAAAAAGAACAACTAAAATGGGTCGACGCTCTTTTATAAACAATTTTCCCTTCACATATGTTGAGACATCATTGGAATAATTTTAGGGCTTACATTGTGATGACATTAACATGACAGGGTTGACCCTGCCACGTGTCACTAGGGTGGCACCACATGGCAGATGGTGGTTGGGTGAGATGATATGACGTGGTATAGTCGATGTGGCAAGCTGACGTGGAGGGTTGGTGTGGCATGCTTGTTTGGCACCCATCGCATGCCCCTCAAACTTTCAATTAAAAGTTTGACCGGGGTATGAAGGGCACGAGAGGGTGATGCATGTCACCTTTGTAACCCCCAACGTGTTATTCTATGTGTGGTTTGGGTAGTGCAGAGCATTTTGGACCATCTGATCTGGGCCGTTTTGAATTTGTAACTATGGTGAGTCTTCATAATGTATATTTGACCACTTTATGTACTTGTATTTATTATTGTAGAGCATATTTTAAATGCTAGAGTCAATTATTTTATATTTTTTATTTTTTAATTTAATTTAATTATTTTTATTATTGTTTATTTGTTATTATTTTATTTTATTTTATTTTATATTTGTTATTTATTTTTTAAGTCATAATCCCATTGCAGCTTTTAAAATAAGAAAATTTTAATTTTGGAATTGTAATTTTTGGCTCCATAAGATGTCAAGTCAGCCTCCCTCCAAGTCAAGTCGGCCCAGGCAAAAGACAGACCCCTTCGGCCAAGACATATCACTATATAAAGGAAGCTCGAACTCATTCTTCCTCCACTTATTTTGCATCTCATCTCATAAGCATTTTTGGGCAAGCAAGCAAAGGAAAACAAGGATGAAGAAAAAGACAAATTGTATCCCTTTTTCTCTCTCTGAAGCTCGCACATGTGGATAGATTCTCTCTCTCTTGGTTTGATTTTTTTTTGTTGAACAGTTCTATTGCAGGGGGCCTAATTTTGGGCAGTTGTAGGGCCTAAAATTCTAGCGCAACTAGTAGTTGCCGGAGGACCGAAATTTTAGAAAGGTCAGGCAATACGAAATTTTGGATTAGATTGGGAGGTTTGACTTGGAGGGGTTGACCAGGTTTGACCATATGTCTAGGTGTGTCTCTTGTTGAACATAATAATTTATTTATTGAAAATGTTGTTGTGTTTTTCCCCTTTGTGGGTTTTCCTAGGGTAAATCTTGTCTTCTCTTTGTGCATTGTGATCTATGTTCTTCTAATATTCTTTACGGTTGAATTTTTGAAGTATTATTGTTGAATGATATATTGGAATAATTTAAAATAATATCAACATCAAAAGTAATTATCAATTTTTCAGAAAATACCATGTTAGTCTCTATTTCACTAAGAAAATCAACATGGTATTCGAGTTTTGGTGATGAAAGGAAGGTTGAGATCACCTTTGAAGAAACCCCAGAGGATCACTTTATTGAAGCCCTTCTTGTTGATTTGCATCCATGGTTTCTTCTATGAAATATGAAAACAAGTTGGAAGGAGCCTCTAACTTCAAAGCTTGGAAATTTAGAATTGATCTTATTCTTGCCAAGAACAAGGCTTTGTATATTGTAACAGGGGAGGTTGTAGAACCAATAAATGTTGTAGGGAAAGAGAAGTTTAAGGAGGTGTTGATCATAAAAAATGTCATCCATCAACATTAGGGGAGACCACCCGGACGGGAACTTAACGTAGCTCCTTTTCCGTTGAAGATGACGGTTCCGACTGGTTATGGGTCCAATTACCCTGTCATCTAAGACTAACCTAAAACTAATCTAAACTAAAATAAGAGTCAATCTATCCACATCATAGTATGTTACATTTATTTTATATTGCTCTTTAAAGATGTAAATTAAAGGAATAGATCAACACAAAGGTTTGATCGAATTAAAGGCTGACTAAACCACAATTAAATGATTTAGTTGCTTCTTTAAGAGAGGACTTGATGCAAACTAAGATGTAAATTCAAAACTGATCTAAAACATGAAATCATATCTCAAACTAGAATGAGATAGCCCTCTCCCAATCCGATAGCAAATTAAATAAAACTAGGGGGAGCATTGGTTTATGAATGAATCCAGAATTAATATTCGATTATGAATTCCAAAATAGTTTGTAAACTCATAAAAGGTTTAAAAAACTATGTAAATGAATCCACTTTAATAAATAGTTATTAAGGTAAGTCCATCGACAATCATGAATTCATATTAAACATAAGTCATTATAAAATGTGTATTAATAAAAAGAAATTGTTCATTTCAATTATACACATAAAAGCAAAATACACCTTTAAATGAATAATAAATAGTTATAATTCACCACAAGTATAATTCAATGAATTAAGTATGTTTTCAATCTCATTTTGCCTCTTGGAGATAGCTCCTGCAAGACTTCAGCAACATATCACAATATGACTCAACAATAGTGTCAGAAATAAAAGAAACATACTACTTAGGATGTGATAAAAACCAATTATAAAAATTTAACATTTCGATAATAGTACACCAGAATGAAAATTCATTAAACAGTGCCAAAATTACATTACAAATGCGCAGTCTTGGAGCAGATTAAACCCATAGTAAAACTGCCTGCAATAGTGTAAAGTAATTATAACAGAGCCAAAAACTCTCTTTCAATCTCTACAATAACTCTCTTTGTGCTAAACAATAATGTATAAGCAGAAATTAAATCATAGGAGGGACCCCCTATGGTGGATCACGACCTCCTTTCTTTGCATCGAATTCAGGGGTATTTATACCAGATTTATAGAGCTTACAACTTCCCTTATATTACTCATGAACCGAATCTAGAGGTTTTCTTCAGCAGGCCAAAAACAGATTGTTTTAGTTGAATGCAGGCTAAATTTGGGAAATCGTTACACCAGTCGAACCAATTGACTATGTTGCTGGCCGAAGGATCCATTAGTTGTTATTGGTCATGGCTTATTATGGAGTTCGTTACAACAGACGAGTTAATTTCAAACATTATTTACCACATGGCAGGGGGCCTTTAGAAGAATGGACCAAGCACGACATTATTTCATGTTATACAAATCACAAAGGAGATCATAGCTTTATTATTAAAATAGCGAAAACATAGATTAAACTATAAAAATGCATTGAACTATACTTATGCCAAGAGAACTTTTTAAATTAATTAAGTGGCTTTTACTTATATGTGGCAAGAGGTGAGTGGTATCAGAGGTAAGATCATCGAAACTTTTAAAATGAGACAACATGAAAAATTTGCAATATTGGGTAGCTTCGATATGGAGCAGATGCGATATCATATTCAACTCCCTTTAGTAGATTTCTCGGGTCCACTATATCAGAGCCTTGAATCAGAGATTTGATATCAAGGGTTTTACAATTGTTATCATTTAAAAGTTCAGATATAAAGGCAAACATGATATTTCAATTAGACCATCGTTAATACACATATCGGGTCTAGACTTATCGGAGTCTGACATATATCGGAAGCCGTAGATCGGAAGGATATGAATATCAGAGATTGGAGATCGGGGAAACATGATTATCGAAGATCAGGGGTTGGAATATCGACAAGGAATCATATAAGAGTTTTTAAAATGTGTCTAGAAATAAAATCTCTGATATGCATTACCTCCGATATGCGAGGGCGAAAACAATAACGTGGAATGTGGGTCCTTCGACAGGGCTTATAAATTACAATGCCTTTATATAATGGTCGGACTTTGGTTATATGATATATTTCTTTTAATACTCTGAAGTCTATAAAAAGGGTTTGTCACATACATATTTCGAATTTAATATGGACCTCATGCCACTTATATGGATTGGATACTTTATTATTTTATTATGACATAAGCCACTGTATTATGAATTAGGGTTTGGACATTGAGGAATTCTAAAAGGGTTCCTTTGATGTCAAAGCTTCGATATATTATAGCCACTTATTTAATGATTAAGGCTTAAAGCCTATGCACACATCTTGGTCTTGGGGGCTATTTTATTCATTAATCTAATTAATTAAGATGTTTAAAACAAAAACTTATTTACAAAGTTTATTAACAAACAAACTTAATCAAACTTAGGCAAACTATAAAAATAAAACAAGTGTAAATAAAAAGCAAATCAGACTTGAAATGAATCAATCACACTCAAAGCCTACATGCAATGCAAAAAAAGGTCCCCATGTCTATTATGATAGAATAAAATGGGGTGTTGTGTTTTCACTACAACGATGGAAACATACTGGGGAGAAGCAATTATCTCTGTCGTAAAGATACTTAACCTAGTTTAAAAATTAAGGAATTATAATTAGACAATTTGAAATGCTCGGATTTAGATATCCTAACCATTTCGTCCCTATTATATGCTGTCAAATAAATAGATATACCATTATCGTTCATGAACTTGTAAAAATTTACCCCATGAATTCAATGTTCAATAAATTTATATGTACAACAGACAACTTAGTTGGGCATTAATTTTCAAGTAAACAAGCTAATCAATAAAACATAGTACTAATTTAACTTTCGTACCATAGACATAGCCACCATTGCCAACATGTGTCTATAGCCTCGACAAGGATTCTTATTCTTTTTTAACCCTTTTAGGTGCCAATGCCCCATCTATTAGGAATAAATGCATAATTGCAAAAGATCATTCTTAAACTTATTTGAATGTCAACTGAAGATAACTGTCCTGTCTTGGTAACCAATGAACGATAATGCCATTCACAAGATCTAACATCGTGAACAAGCCGACTCGTGATGAGCCCTCTTGTCTCTCAACCTTGTGGTCGAAAGCCATTACCTTGGCTTGGTGACCAATAATGGTAATCTCACAATGTTAGAACTTATGATCATAGTAGGTCGGCTCATGATGAGACCTCCTATCCTTCAATTGACCATTTTTTGTTATTTTTATGTTTGACTATGGTTACTGTTAATCTCATAGAGATTACTTAATAGATAGGGTGGCATACTGCTCCTTAAGAGCAAGGGATGGCGTAAAAAGCTTTAAGATGACTACTATTCTCTTGACTAAATTTGTTAGCCAAAATAACTCATGACCTTAAGTAACTACTATTAAATGTGTTTTACTTTCTTTAAAGATAGGGGTTAAAGATAGTTTATTAACAAATAACGGAAAGATTTAAACTCAAAGAACAAAAAACCAGGGACTCTACTTGGTTAGGAAAACTGAAAATGAATACAAACAAAATCATCTTCATTGAAGTGATCCTTAGAGATTAGGTTTTGTTAATATAAATTAGAGCATAAAAATTACTAGCCTAATGATTATGCCAAGCTGAAAGAGAAAACATTACTCCATTTTATTGTGAAATGAAATGAAAAACAATCCAAGTAAGTCTAAAATGCTTAACAAATTAGAAAGAAGGGAATCAAGAAAACAAACCTTGAGATACATCTTACAAGATAAATAGAGGATTAACATAAAAATGAGATTATGTTGCTTTTATCTTGTATGATGATTTATTAATAAAGTTCTTTTTTTTCATAGCATAGTTATTGTGTTAGAGTTATTGTTGTATGCTTTGACAAGAGTTTTCTTACTTTTGTAAATCTTGCTTAAATATAGTTTACAAGTCTTTATAGATTCAATTTTAAGAATAAGACTGACAATCGATTTCACAATATACGTAAAATTAGAAAAGAGAAAACTCCCTAATGTCATATGATGACTATTCTTCCAAAATGTAAGTTGTCAGCAAAGCTGAATCTACAAATAAAATCCATGGGAACCTGCAAGAAGAACAACAAAATATAAGAAAGAAATAATGATTAAACGAGAAAAAGGATCGTTGACATAAAGTTCAAACCAAATGAGGATGAACATATAAAAGTGTACTTGGAAGAATTCGATCATAATTTGACTTGATGAATATTCATTTTCTCCCATGTATTAATCAAATTCAAAACCATCTTCTTATTCAATTTAAACTAATTTCTAAACTAGTCCTAATCCTAATCTAAAAAGTAGACTAAGACTAAGTGAAATTGTGCTTCCAATGAAGCTATTCAAGCATCTTATTTTCTGCATGAATATATACATCAAACATCAGTAATAAAAGTATAAATCTACTTAAACCAAAATAAATAAAACTAAAAACATTATGTACATTTATTGTTAATCTATTTACAAGAAGAAACTTATTTACAAAATCCTTTCCGTAAAATTCTTCCAAACAATTGCCTACAATATCATAAAATTCAGGATGCATTTCAATTGTTCTTTGAAAGAGATTCAGGGAAAGAGGAAACAACGGGTCCATGTTAAATGATAAGTATTTGAATATCATAGGCTGCTGTAAACAAGGAATTATATGTACATTACTAGAAACTTTCTTTTCAGATGAATCGATAGAAAGTGGGTAGTAATATAGAAAATTTCTAGATGGATTACATGGCTGGACAATATATAATGATAGACTCTCAAATGTCAACATTCGTGAAAAATCAATTTGAAAATCAGAAATAAATTGACCACACATAGTCATCAAATAGAATTTCAAAATATGAATTAACCAAAGTTCATGATTATAATTCTGAAATTGATTTTCATTTATGATGATTAATGTGTTAGAAAAATGAAATTCGAAAAATAAACAAACTGAAAGCCAGCAAAATGAGAAAAAGGGAAATTATAATTTACATCTAAATTACAAGTAATGATGCAACACAGTGAGAGTTTGTGTCTAAACATTTTCTTCTCACAAGTGATTACAAAATTAAAATCATTTTTATTTCCATTCACTTGTAAAGATGAGAAAATTTCTAGATTGTGACCCCAAAAAGGAATATCATCATTGTAGGAATCATAAACTGAGGCAGATTTGTGATTGGTGAAATCATCATGATGATTGAATGATTAAGAGTTTATTGAAACATTTAAATTAGAATTCTTTTCATCTTCAAAAATAGATTTACTTACTTTGAAGAAGAAGAATAATGAGGTTCATTTTTTTCATCATTATGAACAATTCCATTAATATCCTCTTTTCTGAAATCAGAATCAGACAAAGAATTAGTAGAATTGTAAGTGACCAAATGTTCTCTATCCCTATCAGAACTTATTGATAATTTGTAAATGGTAACTCCTTTATCTTTTGAATTGTTATCAATATTGGAAGGAGCAGTTGAATTATTATTTAATGAATTACTAAATAAATCAGGATATAAAGAAAAGTAAGAATTTGAATTTACAATCCTGTAAATTTCTTTATTAGAAAAATGTTGCGCATTTCCCAAACTGCGTGTTTCAAAATCTTCTTTATTTGCATGATGGTAAAGTTTGGGATGTTGATCCTTGTACTCATTGCTAGAAGAATTAGATTTGTCATTGCTTAAAATACTATCAAGAGGAAAATAGTGATTTCTATTCATTTTTTGTTATAATTGTCCATTCAAAACAACATTCCTGAAATTGTTCATTGGCAATTCTAGTTTCTAGAAGAGGAACGTTATTGATAGTTTGAGTTGTTAATTTTTCAATAGAAATAAATGAATTTTCTGATTCTTGATAAAGGATACAAGGGAGGGATATCAAATGTTTAAACCAACCCATTAATTGAAATTGAGGAGGAAAATCTTTGGACTGAAATTGCATTAAAATTAATTTGAATATAATTAAGAAATCGTCTAATGACTGAAATTCCATCCTACGTAATTCAGCGAATTTATTACACACCTTTTCGTAATCATATTGCTAAAAGGCATGAAGGAAAATCTATGAAAATTCGTACCAACTATGTACAGAGGCAACTGGAAGAGATAAGCACTAGTCCTTAGCTTTTTCTGTCAAAGTAAGAGTAAAATCCTGCAAATATTATCTTCATCAATATTAAAACTATTGCAACTTATAATAAATTGAAGGAGATGATTATAAGAAGAAGTCTTACCATTATATTTTACCTCAGACAGGATCTTGATTGCCTTTATCAGAGTGATTTTTGGATTAGGTCTACTAAAACAAATACAAGGTCTTTTAAATGGAGCCATAGTAGAAAGATAAAAATTCCAAGCACAAAATCTTCAAAGGAAAAATACCATGCCCTCCTTTTAGCGCCAAAATTTGATTGGCAAAAATGTCCTACGTCAACATTAGGTGAGACCACCCGATCGAGAACTTAAAGTAGCTCCTTTTCCATTGGAGATGGTGGTTTTGACTGGTTATGGGTCAAGTCACCCTGTCATCTAAGACTAACCTAAAACTAATATAATACTAATTTGACCTAAACAAAGAGTTAATCTATCCACATCATAGTTTGTTACAATTCCTTTATATTGATCTTTAAAGATGTGTTGATGGTGCTGGACTGGCCAACATGTCAAGGGATCTCCCCGGTAAGAAGTCCCAATTAGACCTTAGACTGTTTGGTGTAGGAGTCCCAATAGTGGGTTGTACGGTAATGCCTTGACCGCGATTTCGCATAGAGGCAAGTAAGATGTCGTTGTTGGTAGCAAGGGTGTGACATATGTGGTAAGTCAATGTAGGTGCATGAATGGTCCTAACACACAGAAAGGGAGGTGAGTTCGCCCCTTGGAAACCTGTGATAGCATGGATTTAATAACGAAACACACGAGCAAAGATGCATCAAAACATGGAAGGCAAGTTCGCTAACTATCGAAAGTGATGGTTAAAGCAACAACATATTTCAGAAAGGTTCATACATACATATACAAAAATAGCTACACATGCATGCCTAAGAAAACAGATACATATATCATTTAGAGTACTCAAGATAACTGAAATACAATACAACATATGCATGAAACGTGTTGGCTCTGTTATATTAAGAAGTGTAAGTTCCAGTCTTACAATACATCCATGTCCAACCACTAGTTCCGATTGCAGAATGTTACATCCACAACCGCCTGCTCCTCCAAAGAGATATACTAGCTCTGCGCTGTGTAGAAGCCAAGGCTTGTTACAATAATGTCCAAGCATTCTCTAAGATATTCCTATTGGAATCTTGGCTAACCAAAAGCCTCTACAATGAGTTATGGGGGACTATTTATAGCAAAGGATGGGGTGGCCCTTAACATACCCCTTTGTCACGGTTCATCTACCCTTATGACTCTTCATCCACTCTATCATTGTTACATCCAACTACCGACACTTGAACTTCCACTTGACAAGACGTTACATACAATCTGCACATGTACCCATGTGAGACAAAATGGCTTGAGCAAGCCATGCAAGACATCACTAACACTCGGATCGTTGTGGTGAGACCAACTCTTTGACATCCTTGTGATGGTCAATGGTGGTGAACTGATGCCAAGTTTGGTCGTCCGTGATGGTGTTTGTGCACTCAATTGTGACATCTTGTTGAAGCAAACTCTGCCTCTGTTGCATTCGGGTACACTGGTATGGCTCCTCCGTTCAACTCGCCTAATAGCATGCACATGGTCGTCCTAGGTGCAACCAGACCAACAACATGTTGATGCATAAGGTCTGCGTTGATCTCCAAGCATGTGTTGGTGTCCGTGCACATCAACTTGTCAAAATACATGTTCAGCTCCAGTTGGACTTGCTTCTTGTCTTCGTCTCAGTGAGTATGCCAAATGGGTGGGATCGTATGTGAGTGCACAATGACATGCATGCTGTTGAATTCCCTTACATGCATTCAACAACGCTGCTCACCTTGTCTGCTCCGTGCGAGCTGCTGGGATGGATCTTTAACTTGTACAAGCGTAGTTTCATCCGTTTGTGCATGTTGTGCTCCCTGTTGTACCTGTTCCTGCTGCAACTCATTCTCTCATCTATGCAACTCTTGTTCTTCCTTGAGTTGCTGCTTTAGCACATGAAAATCCTTATGTGTTTAGTTCTCTACCTTCATGCGATATTCATGTCATGCCGTCACCTCATAGCCTCAATATCCAAAGTTGCTTTCATCACAAGTGGATCTGCTTGAGCTTGCAACTTTGCTTTTCCTCTATGTTGTTAACAACCTTCCTCTTGCATTCATTGCGTGTAGGTGTGATGCCTTTTACTGCTGCTGATGGTGCTGCTTGCTATAATGTTGCTGCCATATTATTGTAGAAATTTCACCTGTAGATCAAACTGATATATGCAATGTACTAAAGCATAATACCTGATCTAGTTCTACAAAACATTAAGCGGATAATCGAGTTCATGAGCAACATCAAGCATAAACACATATAATTGATCAAGAGAAATAATCAACCATAACACAAGATATATCACTGGGGAAAGCACTAGCATAAAACCCCAACACTGTATTATCAATCAAGTGGAAATCCTCTTTAGGTTACAAAAAGAATCAGCTCAAGAGCTATCCTGTACTCTCTGCAATTAGAAGATGAATCTCATAGACTCCCTAGGCCTAAATATATAGGCCACAAGTCCTCCAAGCTCCTATAATCCTTCTCCATGCAAGGAATACTTACTAGAAATATCCTAGCAACTGACAGTACACTGTCCCACCATCTGAACTCAACTGGGTCTCTATCTGAACCGACATGCATCAGTTATCCATGAGAAAATACTCAGCTATCTGAAAATAATAGTTGTCACATGCATGAAAGCGTTAACAAACTATATCTCATTATTTTAACAACTTGTTAAAATAATCTAACTGGACTTGAATAAGATAAACTAAGTCAATTGATTATCTCATTATAGAATTCATACTTAATTCCTCAATCAGTGGAGAAAATCAATGATAAATTCCTCAATCAATGGGACAACTAATTGCATGTTCCCACAAAGACTTCTAGTTTAATTTTGCATAACTAATTAACTCATGAAGATTAATTAATTAATATTTTAAATTGTTGTTAAGACCAAATTCGTTTTTACTTCATATAGTTAGACCAGGGATTGCTAAAAATAGGAAGGGACCCAGAAATGCTATTTTTAGAAGATTCTATTTTTAGCAGTTTCACCTCTCACCCAAGGTGGCCGAAATGCTCATTGGCCAAACTACTATTTTTAGAAGTGCAATTTTTAGTAGTTCTATTTTTAGCACATTCTAAATTTAGCATTTCTTGTTGCACACTTTTCAACACTCCTTGTCAACAAGAAAGGGATTATCAGCAACCCCAATCCTGTCCCTATGGAACTCAAACTTTCCCTTTGACAATGCCTTTGTCAAAATATCTGCATCCTCTTCCTCGGTCAAAATGTACAGCAACATCATAATCCTCTTGACCACACAATCCCGTAGATGATGATAGCGGATATCTATATGCTTGAACCTGTCATGAAACACTGGATTCTCAGAGAGTTTAATGCAACTCTAATTATAACAATATATCACTGTAGGATCCATCATCTGACCAAACAATCCCACTAGAATCTTCTGCATCCAGATGGCCTCACATGCAGCTTGACTGGCACACATGTATTCAGCCCCGCTGAGCTAAGTGCAACTGATCTCTGTTTCCTGCTATACCAAGAAACCGTAGCTGACCCAATGCTGAAGATCCCTCCAGAAGTGCTCTTCCTGTTTGATGGACTACCTGCCCAATCTGCATCCGTGAAGCCTTGGAGCTTCACTCCCTTTGTCCGCCTGTGCCATAATCCATGGTGTGTAGTGCCTCTGAGATATCTCAGCACATGCTTTTCTGCATTCCAAAACAACTTGGTTGGTTGAACCATAGCTTGACTTAGCTAGTTCACCGCAAAGCACAAATCCGGTCATGTGTTCACCAGATACATGAGTGAACCCACAAGCTGCCGATAAACTATAGCAGCTACTACCTCACCTGAAGTAGCTTCCTCCTTCCTCCAGTTACCTGCTAGAGGAGTCTCCATGGGCTTGCACATCTGCATGTGGAAGCAGCTGAGTATCTCATTGTCATACTTGCCCTGAGACACAAATACTTCCCCATCTCTCTGCCACACCTCCATGCCTAAAAAGTAGTGCATGAGGCCCATGTCCTTCATCTCAAAATCTCTTGCAAGGTCCTCCTTGCAAGACTTGATCAACTGATCATCACCTGTCAAAATCAGATCATCAACATAAAGTACAATAATCAATAGCTTACCTTTTACCATGATGTGGTAGACGTTCACATCCGCTTCACTCTTGGTGAAGCCCAACCTGGTGAAATATCTGTCGATCCTGGTATACCAAGCATGAGGTGCTTGCTTCAGCCCATACAATGCTCACTTGAGCTAGCACACATGCGACTCACAATCAAAGGACTCAAATCCCTCAGGCTGCTCTATGTATACCTCTTCCTCAATCTCCCCATTGAGGAAAGTTGTCTTCACATCCATTTGATGGATCTTCAACCCATCTGTGCTGATAATGCTAGAATCGATCTGATCGATGAGTACCTTGCAACAGCAGCAAAGGTCTCATCATAGTCAATCCCCTCTACCTATGAGAAACCACGGGCAACAAACCTTGTCTTGTGTTTCTCAATACTGCCATCAGCTGTCTGCTTTACCTTGTAAAGCCATCGGGAAATAACCACTAACTTGTCCCTCAGTCTAGGAACAACATCCCATACACTATTCCGCATGATAGAATCATACTCCTCTACCATCGCATCCACCCAAACTGGCTACTGCAATGCCTCCTCAAAAGAAGAAGGCTCAGTTGCTACACACTCCCCAAGCAGGGCCATGTAGCTAGTGTATCTATCGGGAGATCTCCTTTGTCTGCAATGAGAGGATGGTTGCCCCACATTCTCTCTCGCATCTTGCATCAATCTTTCAGCTTCCAGTGGGCGTTTCTGATCATCTCTGGAAGACTCTCCAGTCGTGGTGATCTCCACAACTGGAATCTTTGCATGTGGCTACTCCGCATCATCAGGAGGCTCCTCCTCCTTAGGAACTAATAGTTCCTCATCATCATCATGCAACTTGAGCTCCCTCTCAAGTGACACTTGCATGGCTCGCTACTCATCAAACTTCAGATCTCTGCACACTACGGTCCTCTGACTGGTAGGCAGAAACACATGATAGTTGTGAGGTGTATCCGTATACCCCACAAGTATTCCCAACTTAGCTGTTGGGTCTAGCTTCTTCTGAGCATCTTTGGTCACATGACAAAAGATTGGTCATCCAAAGATGCGGAAGTGACTCACATTTGGTCGCTTCCCCCAAAAATCCTCCATAGGTGTCTTCATCCCCAAAATACAATGAGGCTTCTGTTTTGAAGATACACTGTTGTATTGCATGCCCCAGCCCACAGATGAAGTGGTAGGCCTTGGTCATGCAACATCGCTCCAGCTTCTCCCACAATAGATCTATTCTTCCTTTCGACCACCCCATTCTGTTGTGGGTTATGAGGTGCCGTGAGTTCCCGTTTGGTTCCTTCTGAAGCACAGAAGTCCTTAAACTGCTGGGAAACACACTCTCCACCATTATCAGTCCGCAAGGCCTTTACTTTCTTCCCTGATTCTTTCTCTGCCGAAGCTTTGAACTCACGAAACTTCAAGAAGGTTTGATCCTTCTTTTGCATGAAATATATCCAACATCTACGAGAAAAATCATTAACAAAAATAACATAGTACCTATGCTTCGCGGTGGAGGCTATAGAGAAGGGCCCACATACATATGAATGAAATCGCTCCAGAACTGCTCCTGCTCTACTATCCTGATCATGAAAGGAAGCTTTTGCATACTTACCCAAAGTGCAACCTTTGCATATGCTCATTTGCTCCAGCTTGCACTTGGGTAATCCGGTAGAAATTTGCTGCATGATCTTTAAGGCCCCATGATGCAAGTGGTCCAGTCTCCTATGCCATAACTCGACAATATCTTGGCCATGCACCACCTCTGCTTTGGAACTCAATGCAGCACAATATTCTACCTGTAACTTATAGAGATTCTTAATTCGATTCCCTATCTATTTGGTCTGTCCAATGTCGATATACCTTAGGAAAAGCTTTCCCAAACTAAAGACTACATCATAGCCTTTATTCTCAAGCATAGCAATAGACACAAGATTCTTTTTCAGTCCTGGTACATACATAACATTGGAAAGAGTGAGGGGAGAACCATGCTCCCTCTAAAACACAACCATACCTTCACCTGAGACACGGTACTTTCCGTCATTGCCCATCTCGATCCGTATCTGGAGATCCTTCTCCTCCAAGGTGTTGAAAATACTCTTGTCACCTGACATGTGGAAAGAGGCTCCACTTTCCAAGTACCAAACACATCTCATGTTGGATGAAACCATGCCTGCAATAAGTGAGAAATCCATCTCAAACTGTGAAGCTAGTGCATCACCATCAGATTCCTTGGAGGAACCTTTCTTGGACTTCTTCTTTGGGCAATTAGTAGCATAATGGCCCAACTCATGTCAATGAAAGCATCTCACCTTCGACTTGTCAAACTTCTTCCCTTGTTGAGAAGACTTGGATTGGGATGCCTTCCCTTTCCCTTTCTTAGCTTTAGATGCTAAAGCCAAGTTCTCTTCATCATCATGTTTTGATGAAGATCCATCCCTGGTGCTCCGTCTGATCTCCTCCTACATCAAATCCGACCATAGTCATTCCCAATCTGGCTATTTGTCCCTTCTATTCATTGAGTCCTGGTAGCTATGCCAACTCTTAGGAAGGCCAAGGAGTGCTAGACTCACCATTTATCATCAGCTGTGGTGACCCCTGTTATGCCCCTATACCAATAGGTGTCATATATCATGATTGACTTATTGAGCTTTGTAATATGTTCCTACCCTTGCTTGTTGCAAAGGTTTTCCATATTTGTAAAAAATCAAAAAATTTAAAAAATGTAAAGAGGGTATACTCTAAAAGAAAAATCAAAGGGTGAAAAGAATAAAAAGATGGTCAAGAAAATGAAAGAAGTGAACCCCAACAAAAAGAAAGACCAGGAAAGTGTTCAAGTTTAAATGCCACTACTTTTTTATTTTTGTAGAATAAACAATTGTGTGCAGTTTGTCACTTATGCCACAATTTATGAATAGTCAAACAGTTTAAGCTTGGCTAATTCATTTTTCAATTTCATGTTGTAGAAATAGAGAATAAAGATCTCACCAAACAGTGTAATCTTGGCAAATAAGTAGATAGGTAGAGTAAAAAAAGGAGCTCAACAGTGTAATCTGAGCCCTTGGATGTAATAAGTGTGGACCTAGATAGGCCATCACCATGTAAAAGAAAAGAAAGTTTGATAAGGGTTTGCGAGACTAAATGCACCATAATAAAGAAGTGAAAATGCTAGGTTAAGTAGGTAGGGTAGGTAGATGATGGTTGTAGAATAATATGTGGTGAATGATAAGTTTAAATGTGTAAATCTTTTACTTTCATCACAAGGTAAAGGCATGTATCACATGGAAGACAAATCAAGCAAGCAAAGTAAAAAATAATTAACTTCCCTACTCATTTCCCCTAAATTTTCACTAATTCCCCCTAAGTGCCAAGGTATTTATCAAATTAGAGGGGCTCAGAGCATTTCTCTAACTTTTGGAGGGACCGGACCCTCGGTCCAATAATTTATAATGCCTAAGTACTTAAAACCCATTCACCAGTGATCACATCCCTTCATAAATCATTCATTCCCTTTATAAAGTTTTCCTAAGTAAATTCCTATTTTACTTAGGGAAATTAAAATATTTTCCATAAAAACCCTCATTTTTCACTTAGCCTAAGTTTTAAACATATACATGAAAATGCTTTAAACTTAGCACACACTTCACAAAAACATATAAACTTTTAACTTACATTATTATTTAATTTCCCAATATAAACATTACCCATTCTCGTATTACTATAACTATACAAAATCCCCAAAGTCGTATATATCTCGCCCCTTGATTAAATATAACCATAATAGAGTTAATAATTGGGATTAATTAGTTAAACCGTAGCTAATTAAGAACCTCGACCCCCGCCATATTAAGTGAGTATTAATTAATCACCAAGATTAATTAATAACTCAATGACTAATCCCGCTGCTCTCGATATAATTAAAAAACCCTTAATTATGTTGGGCCCGCCCTCATTAACTTTCTGCCACCTCACCTCTTCGATAGCCGTCTGATCAAGAACCTCAGATCCAACAGTTGTTGTGCATATCACACGGCCCTCTACGTTTGAACATTAGCTCGTGATCACGAGCGTTTTTCTGAATAGTGCCATCGCCACGCATCACTCATCGTATGGAATCGCTCGGTCTAGCTCAAATACCGCCTCCCCTCCACTAGCGGTGCGATTAAAACCGCTTACCGCCTCCTGCTAATGACAAAACATCAAATCATTTGCCCGCTGACGCCACTTGTCCAAATCTCGAAACTTGCCAAATTTTTGACTTTGTATAAAAAACAAAAGTAATCAGTTTGTCGTCCTATTCTGCGAACGCATACATCAAGCAAATTGAACGTTGAAGTTAACCAACTCGTGCACTTAACCACCAACCACCTTCAAAACTTGCAGACGACACTGCTCATAGTCTTCCATTGCACCTAGTGTACCTGCCTTCCAGTCCACGTCTCTAAAAACATGTATTTACCAATTCCTATCAAGAAACCTTGTGAATACTTGCTTTCTCTGCAATTACTTGAAAAGAACCCCATTTTCTACCATAATTCAGTTGTTGCAATTGAAATTCACATTCCCCAGACCCTCGATTTTCACCAATTTCTCATAAAAATCCCAGTTCCCTATCTGAATCCACAAGAACTAGAATGGAAACCCCCGTTGCCCTAACTATTGCACCTATTACTACCCCCACCGTGAATTAGATGCAGATAAAGATTTTCAAATAAAAGACTTGGACACTGATAAAGACCATCTAAAAGTCTTTTGCCAATGTCGAGATAATCACTTGAATGGCCATGACGCCATAGGACTGTGGGAATCAAATCTCCCAATGTATTTTCTCCCCTCTGTGCACATTTTCCCTGACATTATCCATCAGTGTCCTGCCAACTATGATCCCAACCTGAGAGCAGTAATGTCCCCAAATCAAACTGTCCTTTTCGCAATTACTGCCGACTCCATCAATGAGATGCTTCAGTTTCAGCCCAGTCAAGCCCTCACCCCCATTTCCCTTGGAGATTTTCTTGAGAGATTATCTAAATTGTTCCAGTCTGAATTTAGTCGCCTTGGCTAGACTTTCATGCACAAAGAGCATCAACCCCAAAATCCCCCTCCCTATCTATCAATTTTCTTCACAGAAACAGGAAAAATTATAGTTGATATGATAGTTGCAGTCATGGGATTTAATATCATTGAATATGTAGATGAATTGACCCTAGTTTTGATGTCCATCTTTACCCCTGGTCAGCCCTCGCTGTCAAGTACAATTATGCTGCATTTATCGCTGAGAAAATCCATGATCAGTTCATGAGACTGGAAAATGAAAAAGTGTTCAAGTATTCCACATTCATCTATCACCTTATCCTCTACTATCAATCTGACAAGTTCCCATTTTCTGTCAATAAACTTGATACAAAGGGTAATCCAAGATCAGTCATTTTTTGGAATTCTATCTTCCACAATTCTTTGGCTTCTCCCTATTCATATAATGAATTGATTGACCAATTTGTCCACCCAGTGACCATCATGCTGACAGGAAATCATCCTCCTAGGATTAGTGATGAAATCAAAAGGATCCTGTAGCTATCCAAATAGTACAGGGTAGGTGACTAGTACTTGTACTAGAATCACACAGAGATCAGGGTATATGGTTGTGAGCTAACTCCATTCACACTACCAAAATATGTTCCTATGAGGTTGTTTGCATTGGAGTATTATAGACAAATGATAAACTCAGATTAGATCCACTTTACCAAGGCCAAGAAGAAAGCACAATTGAGAATCAAGGATCACCTAGGCCCATTTGCTTGCAACAATAGAGAAGCAGGCAAAGCAGCAAAAAAAATCCTAGAAAACCTGAAATTAAGTAAAAGTTTTGGTTGGAAATATGACCCACATAGTTTCATTTGTGATAGGAGAATGAAAAATAGACTATCACCATATTTTCATCACAGAATCCCAGAAATTGAGCAATATGCTAATATGGATGAATGGAGAGAAGGAACTCTTGTAGAGATGGATAGTGATCAGGTCAATGTAGAAAATGTAATGAAAGACCTAGAAAAGACACTTCATCTGGACTCTTTTGAACAGGTACTAGTTGGGACTTCTCAAAAGCCAACACCAGGAACTAGTGCCTCTACAACAGATACCTCTCAAAGGCACTCACAGGAAACTAGTGCACCCCTTGCAGAAACATCATAGGAAAAAGAACAAGGAACCAATACTCTAGCAGCAGGGCAACCAAATATGTCAAAGAAGCTTGAGATTTCAGAAGAACATGCCCCAGCACTGTCCCATCCAACTCAGATTAACATGGGAGACCCCCCCAGTTTTGCAGACTCCTCTGAATGAGGAAAAGACTTTAAAAAGAGATAGGGAAGTAGCTACCCTTGCTAATGGTCCTTCAGACCAGCTTGGTGCTAAGAGGCACAGGCTAAATCCTCATTCAAAAGAAGAATTTGTTGAAGAAACAACAGGCAATTTGAGGAAAGAAGGTGGAGACAGTCAGCATACATTCCCAGTAGGTGGTGTTATCACAAAAATCATCCCCTGATAGGCTGCTGATTAGGAAGACTTTGAGTAACTATTTCAAACCAAAATTTTGGCTGAGGCTTAGCCTCCTCAACCTGAGAGGGCTCTCTCACTGGATTAAAGATTTTACTTTGAAGATTAGATGGCTAACTCTATGGAAAATTCGAACAACAATGTATAAATGGTTGAAATACCAATGAACAAACTTCCATTGGGCTATGGAGTCAAAGTGTGTTTCAGTACAACAACAATATCAATTTCACATGGAAGTCAGGGCATAGAGGGTTTTAACATAAAAGCAAAACAGAGATATAATATAGAGAACACAGCCTACAAACACATGAAGGAAGTTAGAGCATCATCAAATGAATTCTAAGTAACATGTGTCTATACCACTGCAAGTAAGTATATGAATGAAGCCGTGAGGAAAATCAAACATTGAAACCCTTTCTGAATCCTGAGTGGTGAAAGCAACTCTTTGTATTAACCTGAAAACATACAGTCATATACAATAGCACAATGTGCTTGTTTCTTTGAAAATTGCTCACCTCAAGTGCATTACATCTCTTATCATATATAGAGTTCATTACAAGCTTGGATTCCTTCCTCCATCATGAGGAGAATTCGAATTTTCCATTAGTGACACCTATTCTAACCATAAAACAAACCTTTAAATGCATTTGACAGCTAACTAGCAGTCCTAGAGACCTAATACAACTAGGAGTGTAACTCATTATTATGACTAACCACCTTAACTAAACATTAAATGCATTATTTGACAACTGCAACCTCATGAAGTCGAATTTGATGAAGCCTCCCACGTTGTCACCTGACTGCTGATGACAAACCCTAGAAATTAGGGAACATGTTTCCCTGTTTTTAAGTTTAGGATCCTTGAAAATTAGCACATGGGACAGAGCCTTTATCTCCTCATCCATGACAAATTTTTCGAAACTAAAGGGGGTTTTTGTAGTCCATGATTTCTATAACAAAAACATCTCTTGGTTTTATAGAAAACTTCTCCAGCTGTCCAAAATCTGTCCTTGAAAAACACGTGTAAAACAGGAAAAATCCGTTTTCTGAAATTAGGGTCTCAATGAAAGCTTAGTATCTTCCAACTGAAAATACTTATGAATAAAGTGAGATAGGTTATTGTAGCTTGATATTTGATGAATAAAAACCTCCCTCAAAATTTCAAAATAAGCTTTCCTATAACCAGAAACTGATCTTTAAAAACACTGCTAAAACCAGAAGACAAAACTGCACCTACAACAGTTTCATAGCACAAGTTTAACCATAAATTTCTCCCACCTCAGAACGAATTTGAAGAAACTGAAAGAGGTTTTTTTTATTTCAGTGGGTTAGGAAGAAAAGCCTCTTTCAGTTTTCAAAATTGAGTTTTCAGCTGCTTAGGAAACCTTCTGGAAGTTGACTAGTAAAAACAATTTTTCTGCTGAAACAGGCTGCTTCAGGGGTTTCGAAGCGCGCTACGAAAACTCCTAGTTCAGTTATTTCGTAGTGCAAAACTAGTTTTTTACACTGTCTGCGCTACGAAAACGTGGATTCGTAGCAAGTTTCAATTTTTTTTCAAAATGGCTAAACACATGACTTTCAAAACATGATATGAGATCCATAAAGTGTAAAACAAGGTTGTTGAACTTTATTTGATGATGGAAATGAGACTCTAACCCTATGACTTAGACTCTAAAAACCATAAAAGCGACTTAACCACCATCTAACATTACGACTTAGGAACAAATGTAAAATTTAAACCTTGACACAAGCTTGACACATGGAAATAATGTGTGGTGTGGGACCAGTGAAGGGCAAGAATGGAGTGTTGACCCTATTTGACCATACCAACAAGACTCTTTTCTAGATCTTAGACACTAAAGAAACCATGGAAAGACTAGACCAAGACTAACACCAATCCTTTGGAATAGAACTGATGCTCCGAATTTAGAAATCATTTCTTGAGTGATAACAGGTGGGACACCTTCCAGTTCCCAAAGACAAGAGCTTGAATGACAACAAAGTGCTGAAGTTTCATCATTCAGGTCTTCATCTAATAAGACCTTAGATATTAAAGAAAAATTCAAGGAAATAAAGGCCAAAAATGAACAATTGAAGGCCCAATCCTACACATACTTAAATATGGTTCCCCCCAATCAAACTAGGTTGATGTCAGCTTATGACATCAAGGAAGGCAAAATGCAGATGAGATTTTTAAAGCCTAAAGTACAACAGCCCCAAACACTTACAGACTACCTCAAAAATTATTTTGAGGTCTTGGCCAAGGACAGTCACCCCATAGATCAAATAGAATTACATAAGCAGATAGGGGAAATGGTATATTCAACATTGACAAGCAAGGCCTTGATGGCACACAGATTGGAAAATTCACTGAATAATACCACTGCTCAGTTACAGTTAGGAAGAGCCTCCTCATAGGCAAAAGACAATAGAATTAAGTCCTTGGAGGATTTGATTATTGGATTGGGCCATAACCCAAAAGATGTAAAAGCTGTAGAGGCCCTGATCAAAAAGAAAAATGAAGACATAACTGCCTTAAGAAAGCAGTTAAAACTGCCACCACTGATGCATCCACGGACAGCAGAAGTAATTGAAGGAAAGAAGAATGAAGAAGAGCTTATGGAATTAGTCCTCAAGCTAAATGAACAATTAAAGGAGACAGAGCAGGAATTAGAAAAAACAATAAAAAGCAAGCAAAGTGAGTCGACCTCTTAGCCTTAAAATGTAGTACCAGTGGTCTCCACGGCAGTTCCTTCAACACTCGCCACAGCTCTTACACCAAATGTTCCTTTGGCCACAACAAAAATTATTACAGGTACAAACATAGGTACATCATAGGTGGGGATTTCAGGTCAGAGCACTGAGGAATTAATCAAGTCCATGGAGAAGATGAAACTCCAAGTTTATGAACTCCAAAAGGTAAAGGAGAAATTTGTCACCTTAGAGCAGAAGTATGATGTGTCAAAGATCAATTTTGCTGAAGAAGTGAGGAAGAACAAAGGCTTGGATCAACAAGTAAAAACATTGGAAAAAGACCTCACATTTGAAAAGCCTTTAACAGATATTAGAAAAATTCTATGGACCAATATCACTCAATCAATAAATGATGTTTGGTCATCCATACAAATCGTTTTTGAACAGATTGACCTAGTCAAGGTTGCTCTTCAAGAAATTGCCAAAACCAAGGACGAGCTAGGAGGGAAGCTTGAGGAAGCTATCAAGCTAATAAAATTTTTGAAAAACAGGAACATGTATCAATTAGAACATATGAATATTGAAGATAGAACTGGAACCATCCTTGAAATCAAGAAAGTTTTGACCAAAAGGTCTTTGATGCAGAACTTGGAAAGGAAATGTCAGAATATGCAGGAGGATATAGATGAATTTATGGAAAAATTTGGCATATTACAGAGTAAAGGACTTCCCAGTCCTTTAGTAATTAATGATAAGTTAATGAGGCATGAGGATTATGTTGACAAATTGTATCAGTATGCAAATAACCAACCTAGTCCATTAGCCAGTTCATCTGCACCTAAAGCATTACCTATAGGCAGAGTTCTCTATGACAGTATGGAGAAACTCTTTTATGTCGAGCATGAATTAAAACATTTGTTTCCTGTTTAGCCAAATTTTGTAAAATACATAGAGGTTGATGAAATCTTCAGGAAGCTACAAAGAACTAGGATACCAAGAGATAATTGGTGGACAAACATGACAAACATTTTATAATTTACCTTGGTAAAATGTAAAACTGAAGTCTTTCCCATAACTAATTCTGGGAAAATAAGTTGAATAAAGATAAAGCAGGTAAAGAGTATCAGAATAGGTTAAAGAGTATCAGTTAAAAAAACCAAAGCAATCAGCCAGCATAGAATTACGAGCAAGACATCAAGATCCTCAATCATAGGGCCTGCCTCCAGGTCACTCAACAAAAACAGGGACAACAAGCCTGCAGTTCACTTCGAGTGTCTATCTTCGAGACCATCTGTCTCTACTCTTATGTAAAATATATTTAGTATTCCTAGAATATATCTCCCTCAGTTAGGAGATATTTTGTTGTAACTTTTTGTAAAAGTACTTCCTCATTCAAAGTACTTAAGGCCAATTCTTAGACATTTATGTAGACTCATTATTTAGAATAGAAGTGTTGTTGAAAAACTACTGTATGACTGTCTGGATGAAGAAATAAAGCAAAAGACTTTTACAGGATTCATGTGTCAAATGTTGGACAAATAAGTATTCTATATCTTATGTGTTACAGTTTTCTGGTTTAATATTTCACGTGTTTCATCTCTAAATAATAACTGAAAAAGTATATTTCAGAAAGTGCTTTATTGCATCATGTTTTTAAAAGCATTTATATTCTTAATGTTTTCTTCGAACCTATCATAGGCAGGGAATTCTTAATTGTTCCTTGCTTCTTAGTTTATCATTGTGGTCATTTAATAAGAAATTCTTAATTGCTTTTTATTAATGATCACTCATTTTCTCTCATATTGAAATTTGCTGAAGGATTCTTAACTGCCCTTCTTCCCTTTCAAGACCTTTTCACCCTTCCAAGTTAACATTTGTCCCTTGTTTAGCTATCTTGCCCTGTGAAGCCCTCCTTTGTTGAATCGACCTGATCTAGTTAAGCCATCCTCAGTTGACTCCATAGCCCAATGGACTGAGATACTCTATTCTTTCCATTTGCTGCTGAATTCCACCACCAAACACAATCAAAACCCCCAAGCTTTCATAACTAGCTTAATATCCCATAAAACAAAGCTAAATCTTAAAGAGAGAGCCCTCTCTGAGTACAGATTGGCTAGATTCTATACTTAAAAGTTGGTTTGTGGTTACCTCGGACCCCTTTCTTTCTTCTGACAACTTTAAGGAAAATCTGAATGATAACAACCCCTACACTTGCAAGCTCATCTTTGTACGTGGTGAGCTTGTTCAAGAATGTAGAGGTAATGTCACCCTTTTCACACTTGATCTTCCGAAGTTTGTCCTTCAGTGCCGGCTTCCTCTGATCATTGCTATTCTGATATAAATCTTTCAATGTTTTCCACATTGCATGTGGAGTCTCCTTCCCATGGAGGCTCGGAATGATGTGATCTCGAACTCCCTCTGGGATGATTCTCCTAGCTCTAGCCATGCACTTCTTCCATTCCGCCAGTTGAGTAGCATCAGTAGGCTTAGGGACTTCTTGATCAATGAAGTCCTTAAGGCCATTATCTTCTAATAACGCCTTTAGTGCCGGCTTCCTCTGATCACTGCTATTCTGATATAAATCTTTCAATGTTTTCCACATTGCATGTGGAGTCTCCTTCCCATGGAGGCTCGAAATTATGTGATCTCAAACTCCCTCTAGGATGATTCTCCTAGCTCTAGCCACACACTTCTTCCATTATGCCAGTTGAGTAGCATCAGTAGTCTTAGGGACTTCTTGATCAATGAAGTCTTTAAGGCCATTGTCTTCTAATACCGCTTTCATAACTAGCCTAATATCCCATAAAACAAAGCTAAATCTTAAAGAGAGAGCCCTCTCTGAGTACAAATTGGCTAGATTCTGTACTTAAAAGTTGGTTTGTGGTTACCTCGGACCCCTTTCTTTCTTCTGAAAACTTCAAGGAAAATCTGAGTGATAACAACCCCTACACTTGCAAGCTCATCTCTGTAGGTGGTGAACTTGTTCAGGAATGTAGAGATAATGTCACCCTTTTCACACTTCATCTTGCGAAGTTTGTCCTTCAGTGCTGGCTTCCTTTGATCATTGCTATTCTGATATAAATCTTTCAATGTTTTCCACATTGCATGTGGAGTCTCCTTCCTATGGAGGCTTGAAATTATGTGATCTCGAACTCCCTCTAGGATGATTCTCCTAGCTCTAGCCATACACTTCTTCCATTCCACCAGTTGAGTAGCATCAGTAGGCTTAGGGACTTCTTGATCAATGAAGTCCTTAAGGCCATTATCTTCTAATACCGCCTTCATGCGATCCTTCCAAGCTATGTAGTTTGAGCTGCCATCAAGGGCATACTCCAGCCTCAAACCATAGAAATCCATCAGTGAAATGGATGTGATAAGAACTTGAGATGCATATCCCGAATAATAAAATTCAAATTTCTCTTGCTTCTACATTGTTCTTTCTTGATCATCTGTGCTCTAATACCATGTAGAAATTCCACTAGTAGATCAAACTGATATATGCAATGTACTAAAGCATAATACTTGATCTAGTTCTACAAAACATTAAGCAAAAGCATAATCGATTTCATGAGAAACATCAAGCATAATCACATATAACTGATCAAGAGAAATAATCAACCATAACACAAGATATATCACTGGGGAAAGCACCAGCATAAAACCCCAACACTGTATTATCAATCAAGTGGAAATTCTCTTCAGGTTACAAAAAGAATTAGCTCAAGAGCTATCTTGTACTCTCTGCAATCAGAAGATGAAGCTCATAGACTCCCTAGGCCTCAATATATAGGCCACAAGTCCTCCAAGCTCCTATATCACGTAATTCTCTTGGAAATAAATCCTTCTCCATGCAAGGAATACTTACTAGAAATATCGTAGCAACTGACAATACACCGTCCCACCATCTGAACTCAACTGAGTCTCTGTCTGAACCGACATGCATTAGTTATCCATGAGAGAATACTCAACTATCTGAAAATAATAGTTGTCACATGCATGCGAGCATTAACAAACTATATCTCATTATTTTAACAACTTGTTAAAATAATCTAACTGGACCTGACTAAGATAAACTAAGTCAACTGATTCTATCATTATAAAACTCATACTTAATTCCTCAATTAGTGGAGAGAATCAAGGATAAATTCCTCAATCAGTGGGACAACTAATTGCATGTTCTCACAAAGACTTCTAGTTTAATTTTCCATAACTAATTAACTCATGGAGATTAATTAATTAATATTTTAAACAACTGTTAAGACCAAATTCGTTTTTACTTCCTATAATTAGATTAGGGACTACTAAAAATAGGAAGGGACCCATAAATGCTATTTTTAGAAGATTCATTTTTTAGCAGTTTCACCTCCCACCCAAGGTGGCCAAAATGCTCATTGGCCAAACTGTTATTTTTAGAAGTGCTATTTTTAGTAGTTTTATTTTTAGCAGTTCTATTTTTAGCACATTCTAAATATAGCATTTCTTGTTGCACACTTTTCAACAATTATCTTGATGTCCTTGTCTACGAACAACTTGATGTCTTCATAGGTAGGCGAGCTCATAGACACTTGCTTGGTTGCAAACCCCGTTGTGCTCTCAACGATGTCCTTTGACTCTGCTCTCCTGAAGGCCATTGTACTTATGCTGCTGAGAGACAGACGTACACCTGTGATGCCTGAAGACATAGAAACACTGATGGCAAGCAATCTGTCTGTTCGAAACTAAAACAAACTTGAGGACTGACTTGCAACATACCTATGTGATTGATCATGAAGGTTGTGCAATTTCCCTCTGGAGGTTGGGAGACTCACTACCAAAACTGTGCAAGGCACAGTCCGGGCTGTCAAGAGGCTAAATGACTGCTGGAACTATGCAATGCACAGTCCATCCTAGCCTGCTGAGACTGAAACTACGAAATGTGCGATTTCAGTCGACAGTGAGATGCAACCAACAAACTGCATTGTGTAGTTTCTAGGGCCAACGGGACACTGCCTCTAAGAATTACGCAATGAAATCCTGGAGGTCACAATTTCTAGAGGGAAGGGAGAGACTTCGCTTCTGAAAATATGCAGTGCTAGCCAGGCAGGGAACGATTTGAGTCAAGGCAGCCCAGATTGGCCGACGGGCGACTGAAAACATGAGAAGTCTGGATGCATGTTGAGATGAGTGAAAACAAGAGTGAATGATCATTCATGCAAACAACAAGTGCAGGATTCATAAAACGAGAAAGCATGCATGTGTGTGAAGCGAGTCATTGCAATGACGACCGTCTGTGAAAAATAGTGTCATGCATGCGACAATAGTGAGATGCGAACGAAAACTGAAATGATGCTTCTACAAGCTAACATACATCAAAATGACAATAAGCGCTCATTGAAATCAAGCAAACAACACTCACGAAGGGAAACACAAAAATAGAGAGAAACACAACGCAAGACATGAAAAGTGGGCTTACCTCAAAACAACTGAGCTAAATGTGTCGACGATTCCTAGATGCAATGTGGGATGTCAGAGTTGCAAGGTCGATGTGAGGAATGAGCTCTGTAGTGTTCGATTGATGAGTTTCGATAAAATCAAGGTTGTGAAGCACGTGCCACAAATCTAGGAAAAGCGACACTTGGTGGGAGGTTTCTAAAATTATCCTTGCATGTAGACTCCGGTTCCTAAAAATAGATCTTTGAATCAAGGGATGCATTTGCATGCTTCCTTGGGAGAAGTAGTACATGCATGCAAATTAGTTTTGCTTGTTCCCGTAGGGAACCAATCAACCTGAAGGCACATGCAACAACCTGATTGACTTATAGGAAAATTTGCGCATTTCTAGGAGGGAGTTGGGATGGTTGCCCAGAGGGATTGCACAATTTTTGGCTGAGTAGTTGACCGCTGCCCAGAATTGCGCAATTTTTCGGCTGAGCAGTCTTGCTGGGAGAGATTGCACAGTTTTTCCAGTGAAGCTTGATAGGTAGAATTGCGCAATTCTGGAGCCTAGTGGGCTGCCAGTTAGGATTGTACAATTTCTGGAGGGAAGGTTGGTTCCCCTCCAGAATTGCGTAATTTCTTGAGGGAGTTGCTCAGATTGCAACTAGACCAAGTCTGGAGAAACAACCCGTGAGGGGGATGCAACAAGCTATCATGCACAGGCTGGCAATATGCTAGAAAACCATTGAAGCTCACATTCTTGACAATGTAAGACATGTTTCTAAGGGTGGTTGATAGGGAGGCTCCAAAACGAAGCTAAGGAAAAATTTTGGAGGGTGGTTTTAGCCACTACAACACTTGGCGACACACTAGTAGAACTCCATCTCCCTGAATGGACCTTGTTCATGAAAAGAAGTTTAACACCTCTGGAAGTATTATTTAGTTCTTTGTTTGTCTTGGTTTCCACACTTGCTTGATTGTAATATGTAGCATTTTCCAAGCCCTTGGTCGGTCGACACACATTCCAAGCCAAGACAAAACAATTGTTTTGATTGGGGATGAGGGGTATATTGGTGCATAAGCAGTATAGTCGTCAGAGTTTTAGTTTCATCTATGTTGTTGCTGCGCTACCAATAGGTCTGGACAGTACCCGAGTGGAGTCACACAGGAACACTGTTATGAACTAGCTCAAGAAAAGATAGAAAAGATAGATCAACGCCTTAGAATTCAGCCTCTTCGAGGGGGCAACCTCCTTTACATTACATAAATGAACAATTCTTGGATAATACAAATGATAAAACCTCCTTTCTATATATAGGAGTCTAAGGAGTCACAATATAACCCAGCCGACCTAACAATAATAATATAAAGCCACAAAAATAACAATAAAGGGATTCTATGGGGCACAGTAATAACAATATGGGAGCAATAGGGGCACAACAATATTAATAAGGGGTACAACTACAATAGTAATGGGGTAATCACTAGTATTATAGGGACCCAACAAACACAAGCATCACTTCGCTGCTAGCGAGCCTGGTCAGTACCCCAGCAGAGTTACTTGCATCACCTCTTTGTGCAAGAAGCCTTTCTCTTCTTTTTCCTTATTCATTTTTCATTTTTTTGAATTTTTTCACTTTTAAATTTTTTAATTTTTCATTTTCATAATTGTGCATAACACTTATTCATTTCAGAGGCGTAAGAGGGATCCAACTTATTGAGAGTAGAAGAGGCTGTTCTTTTAGAGAAGTAGTTTATGTATGCCTATGACGTGCTTATTAGGGTTTTCCCCCTCACCTTACTCTACTTGACTAAGCTGACAAGGATTAACCCAAAATTAACCAACTAGAGTAGGTGATACTAGTTAGCATGCAAGCGTTGTGTTTTCACCAAGGTTCACTTTGAACAATACGTATTTTCCATTGATGTATCATGGACAGAGGACAACAAGTTCTTACATAAGAGAGAAGAAAACAAACACCCAAATGTTGATAGTTGTACAAGTCCTCTTGTACTTTACCCAACTTGTTTCAAGAGTTGCACATGGTCCATGTGAAACTAACCTACAGACAATAACAAGCAAACAAACCAAAAAGAAAAGCAAGAAGCAGAAACAAATGAGAAAGCAAAGCGAGTAATCAAACAAACAAGCAAACAAACAAACACACAAAGAAAGAAGCAAACATGCATGCAAGTAAACAACTCAAAAGCAAACACTACTCCTACTCCTAAGCTAACAGTGCATGGGCATGATCACGTGAAGTGATATTTCCAACGCAGCCACCGGCGCATTGGTTGACCCATGTTGGTGAAAGCATGGTTCACGAACAAGACAGATATGCGAACCAACAAACAAGAAAGATATAATAGTGAAGACAAACACACTTCGAGTTTACAAGTGTCCATAGAACAAAAATGAGTGAAAGGGCATGACATGCACTTTGTGGACTTGCCATGGTGCTATGCTACACTATGTGCAAATGTTGAGTTTATGCATTCTCTTGATTGTGACAGGCAATCAAATGTGAGAAAGGTGGACCACTTACGTTGCACAAGTGTGCTTGTTGTGTAAGATTCCTCCAATGCATGAGCGATGGGATTGTGTAGTTCGAGTGGAGGAAGTGAAATTTGAGTGCTAAATTGATCTTGAATGCAAAGCAGAGAGTTATGAGGAGCCTTATGTGTTTCAAAAATTTCCTAATCAGAAGTGAAACCATCCTCAGGACAGCAAGGGCCTGACATAACCATTAGCTCGGGCTGAAGTGCCTAGACAGGCTAGGGGGTTTCGAATTCATCGATAGATAGATCATCATAGACTATTGTCTTAAACAAATTAACAACAATTGAATCAACATTCTGACCAGATGAAGAAGTGGAGAGATTACAACAACCAAGATCAGAAAATTAAGGATGTTTGTTGGCATCCTCATGGTTTGATGAATCGTGCAGAGGGGTAGATGAGAAGCAAGGATGTTCACCCTTTGTGTTTTTAGAAATGATAGATTGGATAGATTTTTGGAGGAATATGTGTTCTCTCTGCACTGTAATGACAGACTGACATCCAATGTGTCCTGTGAATGATGGAAAGTAGAGACACTTGAAAATGGGTTTTCACGGGGGAAATTAATAGTGGCTGGAAGGGAGTCATCCTTTACCGTGAGTTCTTCTTTAGATTCTCGCACACACTCATCAAGAATGTTGGCGCAGGTTGGATGCATAACACCAACTCTGTTAACAACTTGATCCTCGTTCATAGCAGGTGAGGAGTCTGGAATGGAAGAGCACAAGACAATACAATTTGGATGATCAACAGAACATGGGGACGAAGGTTGAGGGAACGAATCCACGTGACAACCAACATCCCTGCAAGCCAAATCTGTGCAAATATCAAGAGTAGGTGGGGTGGGAGGATGTGACAATTCAACAAATGTGTGTGCATGATCTCCCACATCACTCTGTAGTGGTGGAGCTGTCTAATGAGGTGAAGGTGGAAAATCACTTGTGACAACAACTGTGCCTGCCTATGATTGTGCATCTCCATCACCGAAGTGTGTTGAGCGGGATATGGATGATTTCAAGAATTACGGATCTTCAAATATGTGAAGAAGATATTCAAATCTCCCATCGAGAAATTCACAATCAATTTCATCTTCGGGGAATCGGTATGTAAGATTACAAAAGCGTGTGTAAAATTGTTCAACGGATTCATCGGGTGCTTTTCGTAATTTCAGAATTTCTTGATCGAGTGCTTTACAATTAAAGTGATTGAAAGCATGGTCTATCCCTGTGACCAGATGAGCAAGAGAATGAATAGATTTTTCGGGAAGCGTGGCACACCAGTGCATTGGGTGCCCTTGAAGTGTGTAGACGAACAATGCATAGCTCATGTCCTCTTCAAATATTCCATGTCTTTTGCATGAGCCTACAACACCAACCACATGCCTAGCCAAGGCTATGTGGCCTCCACCATCATATGTTTTATGTGACAAGTTACCTGAGATTTTTTCCGAGATAATGAAATCGTTTTCCATAAGACATACACTCTGGAAGAGAAACTCAATAGTTAGTCATGATAGATATGCAGAGATTCAAAACAAATGTGGGGACTCAACTTGTCATCTGGCCCTCATTCTAGCACCAAAATGTTGACGGTGTTGGACCCGCCAAAATGTCGGGGGGTCTCCTCGGTAAGAAGTCCTAATTAGACCTCAGACCATTTGGTGTAGGATTCCTAGCAGTGAGTCGTATGCTAATGCTTTGACATGGTTTCACACAGAGGCAAGTAAGATGTCCCTGTTGGTAGTAAGGGTGTGACATATGCGGTAAGTCAAGGAAGGTGCACGAATGGTCCTAACACACGGAAAGGGAGGTGAGTGCGCCCCTTGGAAACCTGTGATAGCATGGAGTTAAGAAGGGAACACACGAGCAAAGATGCATCACAACATGGAAGACAAGTTAACTAGCAATCCAAAGCGATGGTTAAACCAACAAGACATTTAAGAAAGATCCATACATACATATACAGAAATAACTACACCTGCATGCGTAAGCAAACATATACATATATCATTTAGAGTACTCAAGATAGTTGAAATACAATATAACATATGCATGAAATGTGTTGGATCTGTTATATTAAGAAGTGTAAGTTCTAATCACATAATACATCCATGTCCAACCACTAGTTCCGACAGCGGAACGTTACAACCACAACCACCTGCTCCTCCAAAGAGATATACTACCTCTGTGCAGTGGAGAAGCCAAGGCTCGTTACAATACTATCCAAGCTTTCTCTAAGATATTCCTATTGGAAGCTTCGCTGACCAAAAGGCTCTACAATGAGTTATGAGGGACTATTTATAGCAAAGGGTGGGGTGGCTCCTAACATTCCCCTTTGTGATAGTTCATCTACCCTCATGACTCTTCATATACTCTATGACTGTTTATAGAAAAGGGTGGGTGACCCCTAACATTCCCCTTTGTGTCGGTTCATCTACCCTCATGACTCTTCATCTAATCTGCACATGTACCCATGTGAGACAAAATGGATTGAGCAATCCATGTAAGACATCACTAACACTCAAACCATTGTGGTGAGACCAACTCTTTGACATCCTTGTGATGGTCTATGGTGGTGAACTAAAGCCAAACTTAGTCATCCGTGATGGTGTCCATGCACTCAATGGTGACATCTTGTTGAAGTGAATTCTTGCCTCCGTTGCATCCCGGTACTGATATGGCTCCTCCGTCCAACTCGCCTGATAGCATGCGCATGGTCGTCCTGGGTGCGACTGGACTGACAACATGTTGATGCATAAGCCCTACACTGATCTCCAAGCATGTGATGGTGGCCGTGCACATCAAATTGTCAAAATACATGTTCAGCGCTAGTTGGAATTGCTTGTCAAAATACTTGCTGTTGGGATAGGGTTCCCTAAGGTCAATTTTGGGGCAAAAGCCTCAGTTTTGGGGTTGAAAGCCCAAGTTTTTGTATGTAAAGTGTAAAGTATTCACAAGTTGTGGTTGTGGAGTGCGTAGATGTAAAGTATCATAAAATGGTTTTACCCTTTGTTTTTGTAAATTCTGTCGGCTTTAGTAGACCTACCCATGGTCTGTGGACCATGGGATTGTATAAAAAGGAGAGTCTAAGGAAGTAGAAAAAATGAAGAATGAATGTAATGGATCAGTAGAAGTGATGGGCGAAGAGTCTTAGAGTAGAAGAGAAGCTCTGCAGCTATGTGCACAGAGGCCTATAGTAGAGTCTGCAGCTGAGTGCGCAAACCCCTATAACTGAGTGCACAGGGTAGTTTTGAGTTTATAAGCAAATCTGAAGTATCAATAAAGAGACTATTTTGGAAATACCCGTATTTTATCCATTTACTTATGTTATGAATGAATGCGTTTATGTTATGATGAATATTGGGTTTATGATTTAATATTGTATTGATGCACAATTCTACATGGTTTACATTGTTATATGTACACAAGTAATAATATCTATTTACGCGAAGAATATCTTAATGCATGCTAAAGATATCATACACTTAAGTCGATCTGGGTAATAACAGACTTAGGAGCGATTACAGAGGCACGTAAATGGTTGATTTTCCTATTTAGGGTCTGTGAAAGACAGTTGTAGAACTTTGCGAAGGTCTAGAGGTTGGTAAGAGGAAGTTATATTGATAAGCCTCAAAGTCTTATCGATCTGCGCAGAAGAAGATAAAGGATATAAAATGACTTCATGACCATCTCTGGGTGTGGAAACTTGGTTCTAGCATCCCCCCAAACTGCTTCGGGTGAGACTTCAGTCTGTGACCTGTGGATTGATGCCGAAAGGGCTAGTAGTGTAGGGATTTGTTTGGAAAACTTAACTCTAAACCTAGGTCAGGACCCACTAATCCAACAAATGGTTCTGTTTTCGGGACCGGGATCTGCATAAATATATGTGTGATGTCGCATCACTGGAATCCAACTAAGAAGGAAATTGAATATTGGTTGGATAGAAAGATCCACGAATTCGCTGTGCAAGAGAACCTGAACCCACGATTGACGAAATAATAGTGGTTGGACAGGTATCTGTACACAGAGATACATGAACTTTTCTTCTATTCCTTTGTGGTTGAATTATACAAGTGGATCGCTAAATTGGCAGACAACCAAGGAAGGTGGAGGCTTGACAGTCCGATACTGTGGACCCTGGAGTTAGTGCGGAGATTGGAAGCCTCTGAAGATAAGATCACATGCGTTGTCTGCCACTGGCTTGATCATATCATAGGAGGATTTGTAATATATTTTGTGGTCGATACCCTGGTTAGCTACAGTGAAGCAGAGCAACGCTTCTTTAAAGGACCACGAGGTAAGTATTTGAGATCTTTGAATACTTGGATTAAAATGCTCTTGTGTGAAAAGTGGGTTATGCAATTACCTTGATGTTTGGAGCTATGTGGAGTGGAAAGTTATCTAGGGATAGAAAGGGAACAAAACCTGAATATAGCTCGTTGATTGAGCCTCCTCTAAGTGACGACGAAGAAACAACACAAGTTTCTTCGTAGAGCGTTGTTCAGTTAATAAGGCGAGGGTTCTCGCGAATACCACATCCACCCACACCACCTCCATCTTCACCTCCACTGCATACACCTTCGCCCACACCACCAGTGCCTCCACCACTGTTCAATATGGAGAATTCAATAAAATTGCCTATTTTCAAGGGCTTGGGGTATGAGGACCCATATCAGTTTTGGTTCGTCGCAAAGCCTGTGTGGGAAGCCCAGGGAATTATAGATGATTTTTTACACAAAATTTTGTCACGGTCCCTGTACTCCTTGTCTACGATCCTGGAGGATCTCTACAGTGTACCCAACATGCTTTCCTATCATGAAGAAACTCCCATTGTGTCCCTCTTCATGAGCAAAACAATTATCTTTTGCATCATTTCCCAAAAATATTCTGTTTATCCCAGTTTACAAGACTGGCGCTAATAACTAGTGTCCTCCTCGCGCTGATATGCACGGTTTACAACTATCCCTAGTGCCGATCGGATCGACTGAGCCCTTTCTTAGTCACGCCGATCCTCTTTTGGAAAGTTTTTTAAATATGGAGCCAAAGCTTCCATCTCAAGAAGCTTCGTAACGAAAGTTTGGTAAATGGTTAGGCCGGATGGATTTGAGGAGGTTAGTTTGGGCTCCTCTCCCCTATTAGGATGGAACTAATCCAAGAGATAAGGCCTTCTCCCATGAGAAGAGGAACCATCTCCCATCCATCCAAGCTATGTAAACCTCTCTTTTTCCCAAGCAAAAGCTAGTAGTCCTAATTAGGTTTAGTTTGGAGTTAGAATAATCAGCAAGAATTTTATAGTCTAAAGTTTTCTAGTGTATATTGAGGGAGAATAGTGTGCTTGGATGTGATTTGAGACTAAAGGGAAAAGCCTTGAGACTACCATTGTTGAGGCTATCCATGAGATGCTAGCAGAAGTGTGGGAACTCGGATATGTCAGAGGAGAACAACAACGTCAAGACATCGGTTGTAACCTCTTCTTCAACTAATATAGATGCAACTATCGATTGATTTCCTACCTGAAATGTCATCTCACATGTTTATGGCTTAATGTTTCTTGACCAGTTAAGTAGGCTGAATACAATATTGTATGCTATTACGTTTGTTGTTTGCTTGTTTCAGGTGCGCGAAGGAAGGAAACAAAAGATATCTAGAGTGAGGAAGTAGGATCATCACCAATCATAATAGAGTTCTAAGAGATAGGCCCTCTTAATTAATTCTAGCCTAAGGAAATCTTCCATAGATTGTCTGTTTGTGACTAGACCCGCTCTCTCAGGCTAGAGGAATTGTTTGTGTCCACACTTAGAATTTACCCGCATCACAAATTGGCGACTCCACTAGATACCCAATCCTTCCATTTGATTGATTGTAATTTCATGGTTTTGTGTGAACTTTTCTTGTATCACCATTTCCCTTTAGTGTTCTCTGCTTTGCCTAGTTTACTGTTATGAGCTTGAAATTTACAGTAGCAAGTCTGGTTTCTACCTGAGGATATTTTTATTTTTTCCTTTGAATGCTCGCACAGCGTGGTTTTTCTAAAATAGTCGCACCGATCGGATCAAGTTTCTAAAAAACATTCACGCTGACCCCCCTCTGGTGCTTATTGTTAGTTAGCTAGTCACGCCGATGCCTGTAGGTGGAGATTAGGGTTTACCCCAGATCTCAACCAGTGTATCTTGCTCTCTTGATTTCTGCCTCTTAGCTTGTTTTAGGCTATTTCTCCCTGACTGGAAAGCTTGATTTGGCTTGGTTTATGTGCTTGTCGGTTTGCCTTCTTTTGCTTGATTTATTGAGTCTTTGGATGGTTTGTGGCTCTTGGACATCTAGCTTATCATCCATCTTGCTAATTGTGAACTCAGTGAGTTAAGTTGTTGTTGAATTTACTCCTCACATTTCGTTTGTAGTCATCCTATTGCTTTGATCTCCATCATTCAAGTTTGAAAAGTTCTGTTTGATTGTTTAAATGTCTCTTTTCCAGCATAGATCACATTGCTTGTCTTGATTTTGGTAGAGTCATTATTTCATTAGTTTGGAAGAAGTTCTTTTTGTGTCTTTTCATCTGTTTCAGGATTGATTGTCTCGAAAACTTTTTCATTGAAATGTTTTACAAAAAAATCATTTTTGTCATTTCATGAAAAGTACACAATTCTAGTTTGCTTCATCAATATGTTACGTTAGTTAGCATCATTGAAGACTAGAATTGCATTTGAATTTGAAAAGAAAAAGAATTCTCTTTAATTTTGGAAGGACTACTTGAAGTGCACTTGTTAGGAAAATAGGAATTGGGAAGAGTTTTTTTCATTATTTTGTTTTCAAAAAGTGAAGTAGTGAAAAAAACATTTTATTTTCAATTGCTTGGTTGTTTGCATTTGATTATGTTTCCTACCTTCTCTAGTGTAAACAATTCATCAAATTGAAAGAGTCTTCTCTCATTTAGCTGCATACAGGATTTTTCGAGTCACGTCGCTAAGGCCTGAAAACCGAGACATAATTCAAGATAAACTTTAAAATGAACTCAATTAATCTAAGGCGCATTGGAAACCTAACAATCACATCTAGAAGGTCTAGGCTAGAGACATGTTTCGCGTCTTTAAACCTAGCAGCTATCGTTCGCTTCGGCACTAGACAATGCTAGTACAAACTTGTGCTCCCTGTGTTGTCGAGTATATAAAGGGAGACCCCACTAGGCTGTAATCCTTTATCCACAAGAAGCTGAGTCAGCTGCCTTGTAAACGTGATACACCGAACACAACATTCGGGGAGATCGCCTGCCCATAGTTCTCGGTTCGCCAGGAGGTATCCTGCAGTTCACGGTTACCTGGTAATCCTTTTTACCTAGATCATCCTGAGTAGTAATTTGATCTTTTTGACTCTTTAAGCTTAAAATATCATTTGAGCACTTGTCCTTCCAAGCTCGCTTCAAATCGAAACTGATAGAGTCACCTTTGCTTCTTTCTCGACTCTTAAAACATGAAAGAGCACTAGTTTGTTTATGCGTCTTAAAAAATTGTTGCCCACGATCTCATAACATCACTGTTAGTCTTTTCTAGACCAAATCGTGAGTATTCCTTTTAAATCACATTTAAAGCCTTGGAATTTATCTCTCTGTTCCTGTTATTTGAGGCAAAGCCATCGTGGATGAACCATCTAGTTCACCTAGTTCCTCTTCCTCTCCTTCGTCTAAAAGACTGTTTGAGGAGCCATTTCCTAAATACCGTAGTCACTTGAGGACCAAGGTGTTGAACTTGGAATTGTTTTGAGAATTCAACCTTTGTCATCTCATCCTCCACCTCCCTCAGATACTGGGTCACTTTTTGATATTGGCCTGGAATCTCCGGATAATCCTATCCAGACTCCCGAGAGTCACCCGACCCCTGACGGCCAACTTGGACGGGTTGCTTATCCTCCGAATCCTTTGTTCGACCCTGTTGTGATATCACCACAACATCCGTACAGTCCATATGATCAGCTAGGTATTCCTTTGGAATTATCCCCTCCTAAATCTTCGGTCGTTCGTCTTCACTTGTTTCCACTGATGGAACCCGAAGGAAAATTTGTAGTCTCCTCTCCGGGTCACTCGGAGGTTTCCACTCCACACATTGTCAAAGAGGAAGAAGATCAGTTTCCTTTAGTGGGTTTCCCCTACACGGGAAGCATTCCCATTAGTGTTTATCAAAATTTACCTCCTAATAATATGACTTTAGCACAATTGGTCTCAGGTACACCTAGTGCCTCTTTGATTTATCATGATCCTGTTTGGGCGTGTGGCGCTATGCCTACCACGGGTCCGTTCATTGCGAATCTGACCCCCCAATAGACGCTGATTTATGTAGTTAATTCAGTCTTGGTGTAGCCCACCATTCTGAACCCTCTTGTCTTGTCAGTCCAAGTCACCCATACGGTGCAACCGACGGTCTCGAGTCTTGCCTCTGTCAGTCCTTCAGTCCCTCTGGTAAGTTCACAAGTTGTGCCACCACCTGGGGGGCAGAATCTGAATGTCTCTATGGTGTCGGGCACAACTAATGTGAGTAGCTCGCATGCTCACATGGTTGGGGTGAACCAACCTTATTCTGGTGCTATTCAAAACCCTATTGGTCCTTATGGATTAAGTAATGTCCAATATCAACAGGTCCAAAATCCCGTTGGTCTGTTTGGGTCAAGAAATTTTCAGTATCAGCAGCCTTATGAGGCTCAGGTTCCGTACCAAACTCCTTATGTTCCATATGGTTCCCAATAATGGTAAATCCACCTCACATCCTTTGGTCTGGGCAGTACATTCAGCCTGGCCTGACCACTATTCCCGGTGGCTATGGCCATATACGGTTCGAAAATTTTCAAGGTTTTAATTCAGGAACTGTCCAAGTACCCTTGCAACAACAAGGAAAGCCTCTACAGTAACAAGGGAAACCTTCATCGCAGTAAGGCCCATACACGCAGGAGCAGGGTCCGATGATGCAGAGGCCGGGACCACTGCAATAGCCACAGGGGCAACCCTTGCAGCAGTTGCAACAAACCATGTAGCCGCAAATGCAGTATATTCAACAAACCTCCCAACCTATGTCTTCGAAAGGGTAACCTCTCCAGCGACAGGGACAACTTTTGCAGCCGCACAGTCATCCCTTGCAGCAGCAAGGTCATCCCAGGAAACATCAACCCTTATATACATATCAACAAGGTCAACCTTTGCAAGGACAAGGTCAGGGTCAAGTCCTGCAGCAATAGGACCCAAATCCTCATGTCCAAGGGAAACAGGTTCAAAATCCTCTTGTCCAAGGACAACAGGTTCAAAATCCTCTTGTCCAAGGACAACAGGTCCAAAATCCTTATGTCTAGGGCCAACAGGTTCAAAACCCATATTCCCATGGACAATAGGTGCAAAATCCTCATGTCCAAGGTCAACAAGCTCAACAACATTTTAACTCATATGTTGCTTATCAACAAGCTATGGCTGGACAATTTCAAGGCTTTCAAGGTCAAAATCCACCCTACGGGCAAGGTAACCTACAATGGGGCCAAAATCAAATGCCCTATGGACAAAGCCCTCCACTATGGGGACAAAATCCTTACCAGTAGGGATGGGCTCCTCTAGTTGGACCCACTTATCGACCTCCAATGCCTTTCAATACTCAATTGCTAGTTATTGGCTACACTAGAGTTTCTAGATGTGTCTCGACTCACGAATGATCCAATTCTTCATTTGCCGTACTGAGCTCTACTCCCATCCAAGATCATGCGCGATTGTCCAAAGTTTGATGGGAAAACAAAAGAAGATCCTCAAGCTGATGACATATCACCTCTGGTGCTCTTCGAATTCTTACGTTGACGATTCTATTCATCTCCGTCTTTTCCAACGAACTCTCACAGGCGTTGTAGTGAAGTGGTACATCAAGCTCCCTCAAAGTACTTATTATGACTTTAACTCGTTAACCATGGGTTTCCTCACACATTTCCAATTGCCAGTTCACTATGAAACCGGAACCTATTTGCTTACATCTCTCAAGCAACATACTACGACCCACATCTCTGGTCATATCCATGAATGGAGACGTAGGCATCACCTGATCAAATTCATGATTGTTGATTAGTTACTGACTGAATGGTTCACCAAATCATTCGTCGCTCCAATTGCTCATGATATCGCTATGGGTGGGTGCATCATGGAGGAGCAATCCATTGCTCGTGCACAATGCTTAGATCTCGTTTACTCTCAGTTTGGCATTTTGTATGAGTTATTACCCGATGCTCCGAGGCCATCATCTGATCTGATGACATCAAAGTCACGGTTCACACCTCCTGTTGATGGAGTAGTTGGTTTAGTGTCCCAGGCCCCTATAAAAGCTTCTTCGAAACAAAAGTCGGCCTCAAACACTGCTTCCAATAGTCCCTCCCAGACTCCACCTGGCCCTGGTAAAACCTCAGGGGTCCATGTTGTTTAGTCTACCGCAGCGGACAAATCCTCAAAAGGTAAGAAGAAAGGCAAAGACAAAGGCAAAGATAAACTCGATGCCCCAAAACACGGTCCTCCTAAGTCGTTTGCCGGTGATGCTTCCCAACAGAAGCTTAAGTATCCATACCTCATTTGTGAAGAGGATTACTATACTAAGGATTGTCTCAGATGATCTAAAGTTAGTCGGTTGATCAAAGGGACACCAACTGTCCTAAAAGAGCCATTTTTGTCCCAAGAAACCAAAATGGTATACCAACCTCAATCGTTTACTTCCTCAGGTTCACAAGTGTTCATGATGAGTATGCCCATTAATGTGGCTACTAGATCGAAAGATTATCAAACTCCTACCCTGACAGCAAGGAAAGAAAAAGAAGCTGCCCCTTCTTCTTCTGCCCCGTCAAGTTTTGTTTCTCTTCGTATAGATTGACCTTTAAACCTTGATTCCGTAGTTCGACCACCTTCTCGAGGTGTGCTGTGAAAGTCCTCATACAGTCCCAACACTCGTGCCACTCAGCACTATAATATTGTTGAGGATTTGGCTCAGGTGCCATTGACAATGTCTGCCCTTGAGGTACTTCAAAGCTGTCCATCTCAATGGAAATCATTACTGATGGCTATTGGGGGTATTGATCTTGCTGATTCCAATCTTATATGTTTTGATCTAGAAAACCACGTTCCACGTCTTCCTCATCAAATTTCCTTTCTCATTCAGGTCATCATCAATGAGAAAATCATTCACAGAACTATCATTAATGAAGGTGCTTCCACCTGCATCATGTCTATTGCTTGTTGGAAGGCAATTGGTTCTCCTACTTTGAACCAGTCCCCTAACACTTTGGAAGCTTTTGACGGGCGCGATTCGCGACCATTCGGTGTCTTACCCAACCTTGCCATTACTTTGGAAGGCAAGATAGTGCACGTCGAGGTAGAGATCGTTGACATTAATCTCAATTATAATCTTATACTCAGACATAATTGGACCCATGCCATGCATGTTGTATCCTCCTCCTTATTCCGCGTGATTCGCTTTCCCCATCAAGGGAAAATAGTCACAGGTGACCAACTTTCCTTCTTTGCCTCTTCCTCCTCGGATGGAAATGTTTTGTATGTCAAGCACACTGGTGCTCCTTATGAGAGTGTGGGGGGAGGACTCTAAAGATCCTGCTATAATGGGAATCTTTCCACTCCCACCTCTCGAGTGGAGTCACCAATTTGTGATGTAGGTAAATTCTAAGTGCAGAGACAAACAATTCCTCTAGGCCCTCTTAATTGATTCTAGCTTAAGGAAATCTTCCATAGATTATATGTTTGTGACTAGACCCACTCTCTCGGCCTAGAGGAATTGTTTGTGTCCGCACTTAGAATTTACCTGCATCACATGATGAGATGAAGAAAACAACATTGGTTACTGCTTTACAAGAACGCTCGCTAAAATGGTACATTAAGTACTACACTGAGAACCCGATGGCTGCGTTGGTGGACATTCAGACTGCGATGAATAAGGAATTCAGTAGGCCTAAATCTGAAGCGCAATTGATCGTTGGATTCAAAGAAATCATGATGAAGCATGGCAAGACACCTTGGGAGATATATCAGAGATTGAAGTACAAGATTCGCGAAACTAACATGACTCTTACAGATGGGAAGCACCGTGAATGTGTTGGGTTGTGTTATATTCTTTCCACGACTAACCTACGTAGTGAATCGGGGGGGGCGGAGCCCCCCCTTTGTTGTGCCGATTGTGCAGTGGGGGGTCACAGGGGGCGGGTAGCCCCCCTCTATGGGGTCCGGGGCAGCGCCCCGGGAAATTTTTTTTTGGACCCTATATTAGGTTGGGCGAACCTACCTATGGTTTTTGATCCATGGTTTTGGACGTGATGGTTTTCGGTCCATGGTATTGGATGCTTCGGCATGTATAAATATGTATTGTAACATTGAAAGGAACATAATGAAAAATCAAGCTCTAGTAGTCCCGGTTTTGGGATCCAGTGGGAAATCTCTGTGTCTATGTGTTTTATGTGTTATGCTCTCGCATTTTTATTTTTCCTGTGATTTAGAATTCGTACACAGGTAATTTCTGTACGGGTTTAAAACCTACATTTGGTATCAGAGCAGTTTTGGCTTCAAGGGGATGCCTTTGTTGCTGAGGGGTTTTGCTCGGGCCCGTGGTAGACCCTGTTCAGTGGGAAGATCTGCGAGATCGATTCTGGTGGTGAAAGAAGATGTCGAGCAGCGGAAAGATAGAGATTGAGAAGTTCAATGGTCAGAGTTTTGAGTTGTGGAAACTCAA